>PVKU01002232.1:0-239511 GCA_004027475.1 Anoura caudifer | reverse complement strand
TTATATAAGAAATAGTGTACATGAAATTTCATATTCTATATGGAATGTTTAACTACAGTAAGCCAATAGACTACTGTATAAATTATTTATCCAGATTGCCTGGCAAGTTACTGGTGTGACAGGGCCAATGAGCATGCGCCCTGCCTTCGCAGGAAACAATGGGTTAATTAGTTTTGACAGTGTCTCTCATTCTTATGTAAAGTTTTGAAGGTAAATCACTAAACGTGACATTATTTTAATCCTTTTCTGGAAGTCTCTTACTGATGTAGAATAACGCAAGACCATGCAAATCACAGGGGAAATAAGGTGTGCATAACACAAATATCCGTGTGAGATAGAAATAGAAGCTTCCAGGAACTGAAAGAGAATTCTTATTTGCATCAGAATTCCTCATTTCTCCATTTTGTGGCTTTTAAAGTTTGTGAGGAAGGCAGAGGAAAAGAATTAATCTTTTACCAGTAGGCTGAGTCTCTTTAAGGAATAGCCACTTAAACATCTCATAGTTTTTATTTTATTGTATTTTTTTGAATAAATGTAACTTTGTTCCTCTTTTCTTCCCTTTTTCAGTTTTGAACATGTTAGTGGAGAGTCTTGTTTCAGAGATGGTCAAACCAAATAAGACAATAAATTAAAGTTTGCTGAACTGTTTTGTAGGTTTCATTATTTTTGCTCTTTTTTGAGCCTGACATTAATTATTTTTAAATATTTGAATTAATTGCATTTATCATGAATTAGACCCAAGGCCTAATTATGCATTCTCACAAATGATGCAATTAAAAATGTAAAGTGAAACATAACAGCTAGCATTTCTGCAAACTCAGCTTGCTTAATTTTTCAAAGTACTGTTAATAAAATCAACAACTAATTTGCATTTCTGAGTAGATTAATAGACACTGGAAAAGAAATTTTTTTTTGTGTGTGATCAGAACTAAGCAAAGTAAGAAAGCAAAATTCCCTTTAAACGTGTAAAAAAAAATTCACCAAAGGCACTTCTGCAGAATTCACAGTCTGTGTCTCAGAAATTTATCATCTAGTGCCAGGAGTCTTAGTCTGAGAGTGAAGTGTGATATGACTTTGTGAGCAAAATATTTATAGAATGACAAAAATGAAGTTGTCTCGTGCTTATGGAACAGCATTAGTATCCCTGACTCATTGTGATAATCAAAACCAAACACACCAGTTCAACAGATTTCCAATATACCCCCAGGACCAGTACTGCTCCATTGAAGTCCACAGACAAGCTCACAAGGCCCAAGAATTGGAGCAGGACAATAGCCTCACAATTTCAAATTTATAAAGTAGGCATGTGAGGAGTGACTGACTTAGCAGAGCTTGGAAAACTGACTCTAAGCCAGCAGTCAGGAAAACTGATAAATATCCTGATTCACACCACGGAAGCCTGAAAAGGCTCAAGAATCCATGGTCATCTATGACCCCGAAAGTGAAGGCAAAGGTAGGGCTAAAAACAAGGTGCTGTGAAAGTCTGTTTCAAATGAGTCTGAAGGTGCTGACTAAAAACTGTAAGTAAATATTCCCTCCTAAATAAGACATCTCCATTTCTGACCCCTGATTCCATTTGGTTCTAGAATTCTGGTGGCCATATTGCGCCCTCTGGTCAGGGGCTTGGAGGGTTCTTTTCCGGGACTCCCAAGAGATTAAGAAGAACTAAAGACAGTGACCTCACTTTTACTTGATAAAACAACTCAGCTAGGTCACGGTACAGTGAAACCGCTGTCACCTTTACAAACTCTGTTCTGGAGCTCGGACCCTCAGATCAGTTTCTGGTGCCCTTATGCTTACCCATGAGCGAGAAACCAAGGGTCAACAGACATTTGAGGAAAACCTCCATGTGAACGCTGCAGACCAAATTAACAAACTAAAAAAGGCAATCTAGGGGAAAGAGGACTAGGCTAGAGAACAAAAATTCAAAAAATGATCGTTGGGCCCTGGCTGGTGTAGCTCAGTGGATTGAGGGCAGGCTGCAAACCAAAGGGTTGTCGGTTCGATTCCCAGTCAGGGCACATGCCTGGGTTGCAGGCTAGGTCCCCAGTGGGGGCGCATGAGAGGCAACCACACATTGCTGTTTCTCTCCCTCTGTTTCTTCCTCTCTTCTCCTCTCTCTAAAAATAAATTAATAAAATCTTTAAAAAAATGATCATTGGTTTCCTTACAAATGCAAAACATAGGGTTCTAGAAGTAAATAATAGATTGTTATGCAAAGGCATATCAGAGAGAAAAAGAAGTAATGGGAAGTAAAGTAGTGAGAAGTAGCAAAAAATATAATGTGAGGAGAGTGGCAAGAAAATGGAAAGAGAAAAACAATGTGACTGAAAGAATAAGACATTTAACGTTCTCAGGAGTTCAAGAAAGTGAAAACAAATGGAGAGGAGAAAACCATCCAGGAAGTCACTCAAGGAACTTTTCCTAAAGTGGAAGCTTTTCTTGCTTTCTTTCTGGTGCTGTCCCGCTGCCCCGGGAGGAAAGGCCGCATCCTCCCGGATTTATTCAGCGGGTGTTGCCAAAGCCAGCGTCACAGGACACCAGTGCAGCTCTCCGTCCTCTCGTTTATCAGTGACCTTGATACAAGCAAAATCGTCCTTCAACGCCTGAAGGACTAACTAAGAAGGCTTTACGTCTTTCTCATTTGCTTAGGATTAAGCACAGTGCGTAATAACATGCGGTGGTCAGTTAGCAAATGGCCCCTGACTCAAACTATTCCCTGCTCGCCCTGGACTGTGCTTCACTGGGAGTGAGGTGGGCTCACGGGGCTGCTGTCTCGGGGACAGGCATTTCCTTCTGGGATCGGAGCTTAACCAGAAAGGGATTTAGATTTAAAATATATCTTATGCATGCTAATACTATTTTTTTCTAAATCAAGAACAAAAACTCTTCCCCTCGCAGATACTTTTTTTTCTGAATTATAAATTTATTAATTGAAAAGTTTTACAAAGATACACATTAAATGACATTTAAGTTGTTAAAAAGGATAAAATTATATGGAATTGGGATCAGTGCAGTGTACATAAATAAACTGTGTAAAGCTAGATTGTCTGATAAACATCAGTTTTGATCAATGGCACCTGAGGCCCTATATTCTGTTGAAATCCATTGATTTATATAGAAGGTTGAACTTTTTAGAGATAGCATCATTATTTTGCATCTATTAGTCAAGATTTAGGTCATAAGCATAAACTCCCACACCATCGGATAAAGGTGTGCTGCAAAGTCTCTTTCAGACACACTGAGAAAGAATCATTTGTGATAGTGAATAAAGGGAAATACAAAAATTAAATACTCGTAAGATTACTACTCAGAATAAAAAGTTTCAGTTTTGCAATCAAATCATAAAGGTGTGAATAAATTGGATAACTATGAGGCTGCAATATGCCGATTTAGACCACTTTGGCAGGACTAAGTCCTAACTTATTTTCTGTCTTGTCCTTTGCCTGATCGAATGTATACATCATTATTTATCAGTCTGGATCTTTCCCCATTTTACTTTATGCGGGAATGATTATTTGTGTTCTTGGAGGTGAACTAGACTTGGAATATGGATTCCAGTTTGGGCCAAGGAGTCAAGCAGACCTTATCTATCCTCACACATGGGAGATGGTAGCTTTTGCAGTCCCAGCTGACTCTGTAGCTCGGAGCACTTGGAGAGTTCTCATCCACACGCCATCCTGGAGCCCTGGAATGGCATCAAATGTTAGTATTTTCCCACTGCAGTAGGATTTACTGTGCTCTTTCTGTTCTGCTTATAAATGTAACTCTAGCTCTTCAGCCAGGCAAATGCTGTTGTGAATGAAAAAAAAAAAAATAGATACTATTTGGGTTTTTTTTTTTTTAAGGTGAAACTGACACAAGGAATATTTGATTGACATCCAGGTAGATTTAAGCTTCTTATTTTTCACAATCACCCGGACCTCGAACCTGTCATCTTCAAATCTCTCTACTTGTGCTTCCTTACTTGCCCTTTCGTCTTAGACTCATTCTCTCTGTCCTTCACGCTCAGGGAGTCCAACAATGGTGGTGCCCACCGCTGAAGAGTGAAACGTTCGGTGTGCCTGTGGGATTTTAGTTCGTTTCAGACCAAATTATTTATTGGATGTGGTATGGCAAATGAAATGCACTAAAGCTAAGGGAAGCTATTCTTACTTTTTCTAACAAACACAGCTCGTATATTTAGAATTACTTCTACAACACATGTCCTTCTTCTGAAATCTTACACTGGGCTGCATCCTCTGTGAAGAGAACCTAATCACACAAAATATATTCCCCTGATTTCTGTCTTCAATGAACACATTGCACGTGAGATGCTGTTCAATGTTTCTTATCCACTTAAAATGACTTTCTCCTCTCTGTTTATTTTCCTTCCTGAACTATTTTTAAGGCAATAGTTTATGCAAAGAACGAAGTAGGAACAATTTTTATCCTTGAGTAACTTACAAGGGAGTGTGGGAAACAGATGCGTGAAGACAACTGTGCGACAATACGAGTTGCTAATATTTACGGGGATGTTACTGTGGCTGAACACTGTTCTAAAGTCAGGGTGTCTCTTAACCCTCAGAGAAGCACTACAGGATAGGTTACCATTGATTTCGTTATAACAAATGAGGAAATAGGTTTATCCACCTTGGATTCTTGGCCTAGGTTGAGGAAACTAGGCTTTCTGGCTTCTGAGAATAGAGATTTTTGCACAATGACTCACAACCTTCCCAAAGGCAGAAATGTAACCCAAAGATAATAGATTCCTAAAAGTTATGCAGATCAAACCCCCTGGGTGTGCAGAGAAGGAATATGGGTAAGTGGGGAACGGGGGATCAGGAATAGTTAGTTGGCAATTAAACTGAGTCTTGAGTGCCATTAGGGTGTTGAGTGAGTGAGTGTGTGTCTGTGCTGTACCAGCCAAACCAGCATCTAACCTTGGGAACTGGCTTTCTTTTTGATTGTATTTATAATACATGCATCTGAGTCTTGTCTGAGCCTGGATACAACTGAAGTTAGGGAGATAGGTAGTTTATCACAGATGACACAGCTTATTAGAAGCAGAGCCCAAATCAGGCCTAGCATCACTTTTATACCAATATATTTTTAATCAGCATTTATCTTGTTTCCCTTTTGGAACCTACTCAATATAATCCAAAAAATTGATCCAGAGATTTGTGACCGGTTATTGGGGCCACAACTGGTGATTGATTTCTTCCTAAAATTAACTCCTTTTAGGGAAATTACTTGACCTATAGTTAACTTTCCTTAGCCATGGAAGCACACGATCAACGTGTGCCTAACATTGCCAAAGAAGCTATTAGCCAGCACTTATTTTAATATGAAAAACAATTCAGAGTATTTTCCAAAAGTAAAAAAAAACCCAAAACAAAAAAACTAAAATCTTGGGAAAGAGGTCCTTTGAGGTAGTAATGAACGATCAGGAGAGAGGTGGGAGTCTTTACCTTGTTGAAGAAAAGGTAGAGGTATCATCAATGTCAAGTTCAGCTTATCACTGCGATGTGAAAAGACAGTCTCTCTCTACTTTTGCCTTTGTACCTTTTCAGTAATAACTTTGAGAAAGTGCACTAGAGTTTAGAAGTTGGTATTACCAAAAATTAATTTCATTCGCCTTACACATTTGAGACATCAGAAAACATTTTGGAAAAGAATTCATGAGGCTTCATAGAGATTGGGTTTATTGTTTCAGCTTTGGGGGAATGAAAGGAATGGTATCTGGCTATAAGGTGTGTGTGTGTATAATATATATACACACACAATATATTATATTATTGTGTGTGTATATATATACATAATAATATATACATATTATTTCTGGACATTACTATTTGTATTTCCTCTGTCTTTTTTCTTAGCCAATCTTGTTAGAATTTTATAAAATGTATTAATCTTTTCAAAGAAAAAATATATATAAATATGTAAAATATATAAAAACATACATAAAATTCATTTAATGATGTACTATAGAAAGGAACAAAAAGAGGTTAGTTTTGTTAAATATGGCATTTTCTTTAATTAACTCATTAGTGTTAAATGTTTAATGACTTAAAAAGATCAATGTAACATAAAAGTTTAGAAACAATTAGTAATTTATATGTAATTTGGGAACCTATGAATAGTAAGAAGTTGAGTGGTAGCCACCTAGATCTTTCTTTGAAACATAAGAATAACCTGTGTTCATATGTAATAATTAATTAAAATTTTTAAAATTAAAAATTACCAACATACACAAAATGAAATAAACTAATACAATGAATCCATTGTTCTTATCACCCAGAGTCAATAATTGTTGACTTGGTTCCATTTATTTCCTTCATTTACATTTTTATTTTTTCTAGAATCTTTTAAAAACAGTCTCAGACCTCATGTTTTTCCACTCTAAATACTTCACTATACATTGCTAACAGATGAAAAATATTTCTTAATGTAACCACAATACTATCACAACTAACAAAATTAATAGCTTTTTATTATCATCTAATACCTAGTCCATACGGAAATTTCTTTAACTGACTAAAAAATATCTTTTTTATAGTTGGTTTGTTCAGTAAGAGATCTGAACAAGGCCTAAGTAAGTATACTTTACTTTGTTGGTATACCTCTTAAGCTTCTTTTCATCTATAACAGGTCCTCCTCTCTTTTAAAATTATATTTATGTAGAAGGAATAAGAACATTAGTCTTATGGAATATTCTAATTTTTGGATTTGGCTGATTATTACCTTGCCATATCAAGCTACTTATTTCTTTATCCTTTATTTTTCATAAATAATAGCAGTTCATGGAAGTTGGACTATATTTAGGATCATTCATTTAAAAATTTCTTAGACACGTTTGTAAAAGACAATTGTCAGCATGTTATAGAATTATTCAGTGTATTAGGTGAGACCATAATTTTTGGTTACAATAAAATAATTGAATTATCAGATACATTAAAAAGATCATATAGAATGATTAAATGGGATTTATCCTGAGGATGCAAGGTTGGTACCATATTCACAAATCAACCAATGTGATACACCACATCAACAAAATGAATGATAAAAACCACATGATCTTGTCAATGGGTGCAGAGAGCATTTGAGAAAATCCAGCCCCCATTTATGATAAAAACTCTCAACAAAGTGGGAATAGAGGGAACAAACCTCACTGTAATGAAGGCTCTTATGGAAACCCCTCACCAGCATCATACTCTATGGGCAAAAACTGCAAGCAAAGATACAAACAAATGGAACAATATACCGTGTTCATGGATTGGAAGAATTAACATCATTAAATGTCCATACTACGCAAAGTTATCTTTAGATTCAGCGCAATTCCCATTAAAATATCAATGGCACATTTCACAGAACTAGAACAAGTATTCCAAAAATTCGTGTGGAACCAAAAAAGACCTCAAATAGCCTCAGCAATCCTGATATGAAGCTATACTATAAGGCATTGTAATCAAAACAGCCTGGTACTAACATATGAATAGACACACAGATCAATGAAACAGAACAGAGGGCCCAGAAATAAACCCTTGCCTTTATGGTCAATTAATGTTTGACAGAGAAACCAATACCATACAATCGAGTAAAGACAGTCTTTTCAATAAATGGTGTAGGGAAAACTGGACTGGTGCATGCATGAAAAAAAAAATGAAAATAGACCACCAACTATACCATACACCAGAATATTTTGCCATGAAGTTTGATGCTTATCATATGTTTTTAATAGATGCTCTTTATTACATTGAAGAAGAAATCTTTTATTTTTTGTTTGATGACAATTTTATCATAAATAAGTGTTAAATTTTGTCAAATGCTTTTTTTGCATTTATCATCATATAATTCCCTTTTTATTACATTAATATGATGAATTATACTGATTGATTTTTGATTATTAAACCAAATTTGCATTCCTAGTATATATGCCATTGATTATGGAATATATGATCCATTTTATATATTGCTGGTTTGATTTATTAGCATTTTGTTGAGGATGTACATATATTAATGAGTGAATTTTACCTGTAATTTTATTTCTTTTAAATCTTTTTCTTGATAATATCCTTGTGAAATTTGTAATTAGGGTAATTGTGCCCCAATAAAACGAGTTGCAAAATGTTTCTTTTCTTCTTCTCTCTTTTGTAAAAAAAATTTGTGTATGTTTAGCATTATTTCTTCTGAAATGTTTAGTAGAATTCACTAATCCACCTGGAACTCAAAGGTTTTGTTTTCTGTTCTTTTTTTTTTTTGTGTGTGTGTGTAAAATTT
The DNA here is from genome assembly GCA_004027475.1 of Anoura caudifer. Classification (NCBI taxonomy): domain Eukaryota; kingdom Metazoa; phylum Chordata; class Mammalia; order Chiroptera; family Phyllostomidae; genus Anoura; species Anoura caudifer. The sequence goes on along the minus strand of PVKU01002232.1, from coordinate 231,249 downwards.
TAATTCAAATTATTTCTCCTGTTATATATATAGGGCTACTCAGTTATATTTAAAATTTCTCTCTGTGTCAGTTTCTGGAAAGTGTATTGCTCAGGAATTTTCATTTCATCTATGTTGAATTTATTGCCATATAATTGTTTCAAATATCTCTTTATTTTCCTTTCAATAGCTATCCCTCTTTCATTCTGGACACTAGTAATTTGTCTTTTCTCCATCTTTTTTTCTTGTCCAGTTTGCTAGGATTTTATAAAATGTATTGCTCTTTTCAAAGAACAAACATTTAAGTTTTTTAGTTGTCTTTTTAATCTTCTATTTCATTGATTTCTGTTTTACCCTTATTTTTTCCCATTTTAAGTCTATGTCCCATTTTCCCAACCTTTTAAAATAAAATCTGAGATGATTTATTTTAAATATTTTTCTTTATGCAGAAGTTCAAATCAATACATTTCTCCCACATACTGCCTTAGCTGCATCATGCAAATTTTTATGCATTGTATTTTCATCAATACTCTTTGAAATATTTAAAAAATTTTCATAATGGTTTATTCTTTGTCTCATGAATTATTAAATATGTAAAACTTATCTTACAAATAGTTTGAGGTTTTTTGAATATTATTTCTAATTTAATACTGTTGTGGTCAGAGAAATACTCTGTATGATTTTATTTTCTTGACAGTTTCATATTTCTTTTACAAGCCAGCATATAATCTAATGTGGTTATCTCATGTGCATTTCAAAGGAATTGTATTCCTGAGTTGTCGGGTGAAATGTTCTATAAATATGAATCTGCTCAATTTGGTTGGCAGTGTTTTTTGGAGTTTCTACGTCCTTACTTTTTACTGTAGTTCTATTGGTCTATCAATTACTGACAGATGGATGTTAAAATCTCCAATTATCGCTGTGGATTTGTCTACCTCTCTCTTTAGTTCTGACAATTTTTGGTTCATGCATTTCAAAGTTCTCCATTAAGTGCATTTAGTTAGAATTTTTATAGCCTTTTTAATGAATGGGCATGTTTATCATTTAAAAAGGTCTCTCTTTTTCCAAATTCACTATTTTATTAATATGGTAGTTATCTTTGTAATGTTATTTATCATTTTTTGTCAGTGTCTACTTTGTCTGATAGCTACAATAGCTTTTTCCTCATTTGTTTCAACTGATATCTGCGTCTTTATTTATTTGCTCATTATACTTAAAGTGTATATATTAAGATAACCTAAAACTGGGTCTTACAATGCTTTTTAATCCAGTTTGAAATCTTTGCCTTTTCATGGAGCGCATGTATATCTAATGGAATTATTTACATAACTGCGCTTATCACCTATTTGTACCTTCTGATCTTGCTCTGTTTCTCTTTTTCTGTCTTTATTGGGTTAATAAAATGTCTTTTAGAATTCCATTTTATGTCTTTAATGGACTCTTTTTATTACTTTGTAGTGCATGCTCTAAGGGTACAATATTTGTCCTCACTTTTCATAGTCAACTTTTATTTTTGTATTTTTAAGTATATTTTATTGATTATGCTATTACAGTTTGTCCCAATTTTTTTCTCCCTTTTATCCCCCCTCTGCCCTGCATGCCCTCACCTTCCGGCATTACCCCTCTGTCCCTTAGTTCATGTCCATGCATTGTACATGCAAGTTTTTTGGCTTCTCTATTTCCTATACTATTTTTAACCTCCCCCTGTCTGTTTTATGGCTACCAATTATGCTTGTTCCCTGTACATTTTCCCCCACTCACCCACTGATAATCCTCCATGTGATCTCCATTTCTATGAATCTGTTCCTATTGTTGTTTGCTTAGTTTTTGTTTTTTAGGTTGAGTTGTTGACAATTGTGAGGTTTTTTTTTTTTTTTTAATCTGTTTATATTCTTTGATCTTCTATTTCTTAGATAAATCCCTTTAACATTTCATTTAAGAGCTTGGTGATGATGGACTCTTCTAACTTCACCTTATCTGGGAAGTGCTTTATCTGCCCTTCCATTCTAAATGATAGCTTTGCTGGATAGAGCAATCTTGGATGCAGGGTCCTTGCTTTTCATGACTTGGAATACTTCTTTCCAACCCCTTCTTGCCTGCAAAGTTTCTTTTGAGAAATCAGCTGATAGTTTGATGGGAACTCCTTTGTAGGTAACTGTCTCCTTTTCTCTTGCTGCTTTTAAGATTCTCTCCTTCTCTTTAATTTTGGGTAATGTAATTATGATATGCCTTGGTTTGTTCTTCCTTGGGTCTTTTGCTCCTTTTAAATTTCTCTTTATCTTTAACCTTTGCCATTTTAATTATGATGTGTCTTGGAGTGGGCCTTTTTGTATCCAACTTGTTTGGGATACTCTGTGCTTCCTGGACTTATATGTCTATTTCCTTCACTGAATTAGGGAAGTTTTCTTTCATTATTTTTTCAAATAAGTTTTCAATTTCTTGCTCTTTCTCTTCTCCTTCTAGTACCCTTATGATTCAAATGTTGGTGCTTTTGAAGTTGTCCCAGAGGTTCCTTACCCTAGCCTCCTTTTTAAAAAAACTCTTTTTTCTTCTTGCTGTTCTGATTGAATTTTTCTCTTCCTTGTGATCCAAATCATTGATTTGATTCTCTGCCTCATTGACTCTACTGTTGTTCTCTGCACATTTTCCTTTATTTTGCTTAGTGTAAACTTTATTTCTGCTTGGGTCTTTTTTATGCTGTTGAAGTACTCAACGAGGTCCTTGGGCATTCTAATAACCAGTGTTTTGAACTCTGCGTCTGATAGATTGCTTGTCTCCATTTTGTTTAATTCTTTTTCTGGAGTTTTGTTCTGTTCTTTCATCTGAGTAACATTTCTTTGTCTCTTCATTTTTGCAGCATCCCTATGTTTGTTTCTATGTATTGGGTAGAGCTGCTTTGACTCCCTGTCTTAGCAGCGTGGCCTAATATAGGAAAGCACATAAGTGGATGGGGCAGGGTCTTAGGTAATCGCCTGGGTGGGGCAGCCTGTGGGAACCAGGTTGATGGAGTCTCAGATACGGTGTCCCTGCTCTGTGCCTCTGCGTGGGGGAGGGCTCAGAAAGGGGACAACGGCTACTGCCTGGCCTCTGGAGTTGTGTCTGGGAGGGAGCTGGCACTTGCCCAGATGCCAGACACTTCAGTTTCTCCCCATACGCCACTGGTGTCCTTTAAGCTGCTGCCCCGGTGCTGGAGACCGGAGGGAGTGAGTCTGTGTAAGTCCTAAGTCTGTTCTGGACCCTTTAAGAGGAGACACCTGAGAATCCCACTGTTTCTTACACTGTCCCAACCTCCACTGGTTTTTAGAGCCAGAAGTTATGGGGAGTTATATTCCCGGCACTGGAACCCTGGGCTGAGGGCCTGGTATGGGGCTGGGATCCCTCCCTCCTGAGAGATCCTTCCTGATTTTCATAGACCCCGTGTGGATGTGGGACTGCCTGATCCTCATCTCCACATTCCTGTGTCTCCATGTCTTTACCCCTCCTACCTGTCTGAATGAATATGACTTCTTTAATTCCTTGGTTGTTGGACATCCATACAGCTCGATTTTCTGAAAATTCTGGGTGATAGTTTTTCTGTAGCTTTGTTGTAATTTTTGCTGTGGTTGTGTGAGGAGGCAAGCCATGTTTACCTATGGGTTCTTGACCAGAAGTCCTCACTCAATGGTCAACTTTTAAATGCTACTGTGCATACAATGTGAGAAACTTACAACATAATTCTATTTAACCTCCTCCTGTTTTTGTGCTTTGTTATGTGTTTTACTTCCTTATATCTTATTACCTTAAACATGTTATATTTTTACGTTGTCAATAGTCTTAAAAATTAAATAAAATATACATTAGTTAAATATATACATATTAAATTAAATGTGAATATACAGATAACATGTAAATATATATTATAAATAGAAAAGACATATATATGTCTCTTACATTTACCTAGTTACTCTTTCTGATGTAGTAGATACAGGCTTCTATCTTGTATTATTTTTCTTTTTTTTCTTTTACATGAAAATTATTTCATTAGCATGTTGTATAATTCAGATTTATTGAGACAAATACTCTTGACTTTGTCTATTTGCAATGTCTGTTTTGCTTTTATTTATGAGGAATATATTTGCTATACAGCACTCCATTTTTTGTTTTCAGTACTTAAAAATATTATTTCATTGACTTCTGCTCTCCTTTAATTTTTGGGGGGATGAGAAGTCAACTTTCATTCTTATTTTTTTTTCTCTTGCATGTAATGTGGTTTATTTTTCCTGGCTGTTCTTGAGATTTTCTCTTTATCTTTTGTTTCTATAGTTTGCAAATGTTATGCCTAGAATCTGTGAGTTGTTATATTTCATTAATTTTGGAAAGGTCTCAGCTATTATCTCTTCCAATTATTTTTTGTCCCATTCTCTCTCTCTCTCCCTCACTTTCCCTCTATGTTCGTTTTTCTGGGAATGCGATTATACATATGTTAGATGATTTGCTATCACTCAATGAGTCTTCAATTCCCCCATTTAGTTTAAATATTTTTTCTCTTTGTATTTCTGTTTGATTCCTATTGTTGTTTACCAGTTCACTGAATCATCTTCCCTTCCGCTGTGTGCAGTGTGCTCCTGTGCCTGATGAATGAATTTTATACTGCTTCTGTTATCCTAGCATTTCTACTTAACTTTTTATAGTTTTATACTTTATCTCTTAAAAATTTTAATCTCATCAAATTTCACTAGATTCTGTTACACCGGTGTGACAGTTGTTTTAAAGTTCTTCTTAGCTAAATCCAATATGTGGGTCATCTGTCAGCCTCTTTCTGCCTTTTCCTTATTGGTCACATTTTCTACTTCTTCCCCTGTTTTATACTTTTTCTTCTGTGGCAATCATTTTGTGTCAAGAACAGTAGAAACTGCCAGCAAAGGGCTTTCCCTTCCTCCGCCAGCTCACTGGGATGGGTGCTGATTCAGTCCAATCTGCAGTCGCACAGAACACAGGTTTTGTGGTGGATTTAGTTAGATTTAGTTTGCTCCTCGCTTCACATACTTTGAGGTCGGGATCAGCGCTTTCTTTTCAGTAGGGCTTGAGATATAAGCACCAATAATTCTCCAGAGATACTTACTTCAATGTTTTAAAACTCAATTCCCAACATTTTGAGTTATTGGAAGTACTTATTGCTCACCAAACCTGTCCTGACTTTCTGTATCTGAGGATGTCTCTGTTTATCCTGCTTCCTTAACCTCTTGGTGCACCTCAGGCAATGTCTGCTCTCCCACCCTCCAATGGTCTACCACCTTGAAATCAGTGAAAGACCAGCGAATATTCTGCATGACTCAGAGAAACCTCTGCCTCACTGCCCTCCCTCCCCCGCCTACAGACTCTGGTCTCCTCTGCCTTGTGCTTTGGTGAAGGCCTGTGTGCCTAAGAGGAGATCTCTCTCAGTTTCTCTTCTTGCTCCCAGCTTTTAGCATGCTGTCCCACGCAGTTAGTGATGATCTCATGGAAGAGAGTTAGTTGGTGGGCAGGTGCAGATTCACTCGTCATACTAACCCACAATATCTATTCAACGTTTGTTGGAAGTTGTGCTGATTTCTCTTCACCTCCGCCCATGGACGACTAGTTTCTCCTTTTCTTTTTACTATTGTTTTTCCATCCGTAAAAGCACCCTTAGGAGAAAGTCTTGTCCATCTTAAAGTCTAATTGATTTAGGGTCTTCATTTATCATTAGCTCTTTGATATGTTTAAAACTTTAAGTATGTACTTTTGTCTGCTTTGTTTAATTGTTAGGGTGGGGATGATGGTTGTGTTAGTTTCTTATAGTTGCAGTAAAAATTACTACAAATTTAGTGTCTTCAACATATTATTTTACAATTCTGGAGGTCAGAAATCAGAAAGGAGAATTCATTTCCTTGCCTTGCCCAGCTTCCACAGGCCACCTGCCTCCCTTGGCCTCAGGCTCCTTCTTCCAGCCTCAGAGACTATCACTCCACCCCCTGTTCCTTTCATCACATCTCCTGCCCTCTCACTCTGACCCTGTGATTACACTGGGCACATCTGGATAATACGGGACGATCTTCACATGTCAACATCCTCAACTTAATCACACATGCAATATCTCTCCGCCATAGCCCTATTTCCTAACACAATTTGGAGATCAGGAAATCATTTAAGTGGTAAGTTTCATTTCTGTCTTTCACAGAGAAAAATCTTTTCTAGGTAGTGCAATAAAACAAATATTTCACCACAGTTTACAGCAAAGTGGCTCTTCTTTTCCCAAATGAGGTGAAGAAGGAAATCTAACGGTCGGGAGTACTCAGCTTGGCTCCCAGCCTGCATTGTTTCTTGTCTTCTTTGACCCTCTGCTGGCTCAGATGGGACTGATAGTCCTCCCAGATTTGTTGTGGCCACTGCACTGGATGCCATATGTAAGGTTCAGATGACCAATAACATGCCAGCAGTACAATAAGTAAGTATTTATTCACTTTCATCTTCTTTTCCTTTCTTTGATGCATCAAATTAGAAGAATGAGAAGAGAAAATTGGACCTGCAAACGTGTAATGGTTACAATGTTGAAGTTCTGATTTCCCTTTGAAATACTTACCAACCACTGTTAGTGGTCTCTATGTAAGTGCAATTAAGGTTTGTCTTATTGATAGACAACCACGTAAAAGTTCACAGTCAAATGCTGTATGAATGGTGACCTGTTGTTTTGTCTTTTCTCCTGCAGTCTCCCCTAACCCAGTTCAGACCCAATATCCCTACATGGTGAGAATATGTCTAATGTTACATTCTTCTGACCTTTACTTATTTCCATGGTAATTGGCTCCACAAGGAATATCCTTAAATAATATCTTGCGTTGTTGTCATCAGAGTAACTTGGCCATGGCTGATGGAGGAATATCAGAACTCCACATAGAAATCTTCACTCTGTGGGCACTTTTACTCCTAATGAGTACCTACTCCATACAATTAGTCATTTCGGTACCCTATATTTTAGAACTATTCATATGTGGTTTATAAATAGCTGGCATAGAAAAGTGGTTTTGCTTTAATAATGCCTTCTATTTTAAATGACACTAAGTACCCTGTTATTGCCAGGAAAATAAATAACAGTATACCTCTTATAAAATGCAAATCCCAGCCCATTATTATTAGTTCATCCTATGGGATAGGATGTGACACTTGCGTAAAAGCAGGAGTGGTAATTTTGCTTTAAAATGTCCAATAATTAAAATCAAACCTTTATGAAAGTAAACATTTTCTATACTTACTTCATAACATCTCTTGCAAGTATCTGCTGCATTCATTTTTTTACATTTTGAGTCGTAAGAGCTGCACAAAGATATTGTATATTACCTACAGGTCTAAGCGCAACTGAAATTGACATGCTGCTTTTACTTCCCTTCTTTCCTAAACAAAGTCCACGCCCAGGAGCCCGGCACGTCCGGAGACTCATTTGTTGTGATGGGCAGACCGCAGAACATAGATATAGCAATCTGCTCGGCTACCTCCTGCTGCAGGTTGGGCGTCGTGGAATAGGTCTCAGCAGGTTGAGAGCTGTGCACCCACGCACAGCGGAACACTGTGATTACAGCAGGTAGGTGGCTCGGGTGAGGGAGAACCTCAGAGACGTGGGAGTCCGACATAATGTGATGTGTGATTTATTGGAGTTTGTGGGGCCACACACTGTAATTGTATGCTTGGTATAATGTCTGATTGTTGTGTCTTTCATACCCTCCAGAGGCCAGTCCCCCACGTAAGTGATAACCCACTGGAGCTTTTGTTGTGAGCGCAATTGAAACATATGAAATGAATAGCAACTGATTAATTGAAGCCAGCTACATTTTTGGAAAACAAATCAAAGTGATTTGCATGAATCACGGTTTGTTACATAATACATTTTGAGGGCACAAATTACCTTTTTAAAGCGTAAGACACATATATACACAGTGAAACAAACAGCAATCTAATAAACTGGGCTATAACGACATAATTCACAGTGAGTACTCAATGCCAAAACTGATGTGAAACAAATGATTTTCCAATAAACGACTCAGGCAGAGCCGTATCTGCTCTAAAATTTCAATGGAATATTATTTATAATACCAATAATTCTTCACCATTGTTAACCATGGGATGATGGAACAATTTGTTTTACATATTAGTTTGGGGGGTTTGTGTATTCCCATGTTGGCAACCAATTTGTAGTCATGTCCCAGAAGATGTGGTGAATAAATAGTAAGTCTAAGAGAAGTACTTAGATGCAGGGAAACTTTCAGGGCAAAACCATCATTGCTTTGTCCTAGTTTTTGAATAAAACTAAAGAAGTAAAAATTGTGTTGTCAGCATTGGAGACAAATATCATCATCATTACATCTTTTTCTCTTTATTATCTATAATACATTTTTTAAAGTTCCCTTTATTTATTTTTTCTTAAATTTACTACCTGTGCCCTGGCTGGTGTGGCTTAGTGGATTGAGCAGTGGCTTGCAAACCAAAGGGTCACTGGTTCGATTCCTAGTCAGGGTACATGCCTGGGTTGCAGGCCAGGTCCCCAATAGGGGGCGTGTGAGAGGCAACCCCACATTGATGTTTCTCTCCCTCTCTTTCTCCCTCCCTTCCCCCATCTCTGAAAATAAATAAATAAAAGGTAAATAAAATCTTTAAAAAAATTACTAACTGTATCATTCTTACTATTACAAGCTAATCTATAGAAATAGAAAAACTAAATTCCAATTGTTATTGATAACCCTTTTTAGTTTCTAGTTCCCCTTTCTGGTTTGGTTTTAAGTGTTGTATTATATATGTAGCATATACAAATGAAATATTCTTAGGAAAATCTATAAAATATGTAAGTGCCTATTACAACATGAGATTGCACTATTTATGTCAGTTTATAATCTACTTCTTTGCATGACAAAAGTTAACATTGTTGTGTCAATAATATTTGTATGTGAAAAGATTTGTATGTCAATAAATATATATATAGCATCATGGAATATCATTATTTATTTAACCATACACTTGTTTTCATAAATTTGCTTTACTATAAAAACAAAATATCCAAGAACATTCATATCTAAACATACTTGTTTGATGACTTTATCAGGATAAATAAAGATTTGGAAGGCGTTAGCTCACATTGTAAAATCATCAGCCAATAAGCTTGTATCAGAAACTACTCCCGGTCACCATCTAACCACACATGTAAATATCCTTCTAGAGAATGTTGGGTACCTTTCTTCCTTTTTCTCCTCCCTCCTTGCCCTTTATTGTTCTATTCCTTTAGACAGATGAAGAGCAAAGCACCTCTTCAATGTTCTGAAGTTAAAAAGCTTTAGTCAGTTAACAGAAATTTACTTAACTGAAGGATAAATTTAAATAATTTCTAGCCTTCGTATTATTTCCCTCTAGGAAAGAGGACCACCGTACCTTTAGAATTTTGGGGTTCTGAGTTGTCATTTCTGTGACTGTCATCTTGCTCCTCTTAAACTGTCCGTTAAGAACATTTTCCTTGGGGGGGGATCAATGCATAGACTTTAAATGTTAATGTTATTTCATTTATTTTAAAAGGAAATGAATATACTATAAAGCTCCAAATCCTAGTTTGTGATCACTATTCGTCTAAGGAGGCCACCGATCATTAGTAAGTTGAGGTTAGAATGATCCACAGACTCTTTTCCTCTCTTGATTCACTAGTTCTTGTTAAGTTGAGGTTCATTATTGGGATAGTGCTGCTTATTCTGACAGATAATTGCTTGACTTGGGTAGAAGCTTTTGGTCTCTAATTTTTAATATGTATTTTACCTCTTCTGGATAAGGATATTTTAAAAATATTTTAAAATTCTGAAATAAGAGATTTGAAATGAAGTCAAAATATTTAGACAAAAGTAATTTTTTAAAGTGAAACATTAGGATTTGGGGAGCTTTTCATTAATAAAAAGTTAGAAAGTCTCAGAGATGCCCCCAAAGTGGTTATAAAAGATAAACTAGAAAACTTATCACATTGATAAGTTCCTATTTTTCTAAAATTTGCTTTAATAACATCACAATCTTCTAAGGTAGGCGTAGCAACATTGATATAATCATATTTACTGATAATATTTTTTTCTAGCCAAATGCATTTCCAACTTACTAGTGTGGCTACATTAGGAAAATAACTTTTGTTTAATTAAGATGGACCACGGCAAAACTGTGAACTAAGTGGAACTTAAGTGTTTTCCTAACTCCAATTTTCTCGTGTATCATTAAAGAAATTATTGAGCATACGTAATATTCCAGGCACTGGAAAAAGAGCAAAAGAATAAGGAAATTGCTCTAAACTTAAAAAATTTTCAGTTAGCCAGGATACATGAAAGAAACCTGACATGTGTTAAAGAGACTTGCATGATGAGAGAACGAACAGCTTATGCAAAGATTTAATGCAAAGAGGGACGTGATACATTTGAGGGACTGTGAGGATGCAGTTGGGGTTGTTTATCCCCGTCACTGAATCCGCTAACTCCACGGTATGGCTGTCCAAGGGCGCCATTCCATGAGGGCCCCTGTGACACAGCGGACTAAGATCTTTCTGGTTCCTTCTCCTTCCTCGTAAAAATTCTCACCTGTGTAGCTCTTTGTTGGAAAAACGCTAACACCTTCTGTGGATATTTGCCATCGTCTAACAGGGCACCGCACACACTTTCCGGGGGGGGTCACCACATCTGAAAGGAGACACAGTGCTTCACGGAACAGACCTTTAATGGTGACACTTTAGACAATAGCAGGAAACCCATGTTCTGGAGATATTTTGAGATCTTTCAAATTGCTGCTCCTAGGCAGTCATTTATTTTTGGTGACAAATTAGCCTAATTGTTTTTTTTGTTGTTGTTGTTTAAGGCATCTTCTTAATAAAAAGCTCTTTAGAAGGAAAAAAAAAAGCGTACACTTCTGGTTCTGAGTGATGTCTGTGCCCTATTCAAGGGTTTGCTGTCCTGCTACCTGCAACTCTGGTGCACCTCCTCACTGCCCTCCTCTGTCTGATTGCCTTGCTGCGGACAGGTAAGCCCACTGACCCGGGTGACTTCTGGACAGCAAAACCCCGAGATGCACTGTAACAGTCAAGAGCAATGGCTGGAGCGGCTCAAGGCTGAGATTTCTGTCCTGCGAGAGCATGGCGGGCAGGCTGGCTTCTGTCTTTCTCGTAATGCATCTATGAGGCAAAACGCTGCCTATTGTAGGTCAGAGGAGGTGGTGCCTAGAGGCCTTCTGGTCTTGGCTTAGGCTTGTTTTACACATTAGCGGGATTAAACTTGTTGGTGCCGGTTCCGTCTTTTCCATCGATGCTCATTAGTAGAACTCCAGGCGCCCATTTTTCATCACATCATAACAGGCTAGATGGCAGTTAATTTACCCAAAGTTTTCATATTTGATAACTTCCTCATTCGTGCTAATTAGGTTACTCGGAATTTTCCATCAATCATGGCATCTCAGGTTTTGACTCTCCTGAAAGAGTCCATTTGTGAGACACATATCATACATTAAGTTTACACAAGCAAAATTAAGCATGGGATCCAGTTTCAACTATGACTCATGTCTGCTTCGACTGAAGTGGACGGCGCAGCTTGGTCCCTCAACAGATTCTTCCTCAAAAGAGAAAAATAAAGTCAGGAGACGTTTACCTCAGCTGACCTTACGTAGAACTGCACTGATTCATAATGTCACGGAAAACAAAATTATGTTCAAGGAGACTCGGAAGGAACGTTCGCTGCAGGGTGCAGTGTTGGGCAAAAGCATGCCAAGTGCGGAGCACCCGGAGGACTGGGCTCTGCTTTGGCACACTCAGTAGCATTGCAGTTCTGTTTCTTCCGTTCCTTATCTGTGAGCCCCATCAGTTAAAACTGATGCTCCCCCATTGCATCACTCCGGCTCTTTAATGTGATCGGTCTGGGCTGAGAATTCTTGAGGTCTAAAGAAGTGTTACTTTGATTTTCTCTGCCTTGCTGCAAATATTTCCCATTTCTATTCATTTACATGCTTCCTTTTGAAGAAATGCATTGTTCTTCTATTCGTCACAACTGATTTCTCGTTCTGCCTTTCATCTGAAATTCACTCTCTGTTTCTCTTCTCATTGTGGGATAATTAAAAAAGAAAGCCAATCGACTTGACAAAAAATTTTTTTGAACAACAGTGGTGTACAGTTTGCTTTTTTTTCTACCGCTACTACCAGGATTGGTTACAACTTAGATACAGTCCTATTGGACTGTTTAGCACAGTCCAATAAAAGAAAAATCTCAGTAGAGACTGCCTTTGTCCTGTAGCTTTGTCCATGAGGTTGGCCTGTAGCTATAGCAGTGTTCTCTGGGCCAAATCAGCAGGCATCCTACTGGTTCATGGATCTTCCAGGTCAAGTAAATAAGCGGTCCCTACAGCCCCCAATTTCTCCTTGTGCCAACAGGCTGCCAGGATGCTATGTAGGTCACAATAGGACCCAGATAATAATTCATTTCAGGTTTCCAGGTTGCTAAGAGCCCCAGTGGTTTTCCTGTGCCCAACCCACATTCTTTCCAATCTCTCCCGGCTACTTCCCTTCTGAGGTCTTGCTCTCAGATTTGCATATATTTACATGTTTTAGCCTGTAAGCTTTTTAGCTACAAATTATACAAAATAGAGGTCAGCCCTCTGCCAGTAAAATTTTCATTCCCCCCATTTGCTTATTCTAAAAAAATAAATAAAAACATAAATAGGAATGATAAAAAAGTGAACTCGTTCTTTAGAGGTCTTTTAACTTTGTTAAAACAACTGTTGTTTTAATACTTTTATCCAGAGAGCTGAATTTTATGTCTAAATTCTGAGGTGCTTTACTCTAGCCTGGTGTTTTGTCCACCGTAGAGGGAAGATGATGCTTCTCAAAGATTGAAAGACTTATAATTTCTCCCAGTGAGGCTAGATCTTGAGACAATATATGGACTTAGAAAAATTTTCTATGTGTTCATTTTCTTTAAAGGTTTTATTTATTTATTTTTAGAGAGGGGAGAGGAAAGAGAAAGAGAGGAGAGAAACATCAATGTGTGGTTGCCTCTCACACACCCCCTACTGCGGACCTAGCCCTGCAACCCAGGCATGTGCCCTGACTGGGAATCGAACTAGCGATACTTTGGTTTGCAGGCTGGCGTCTACACACTCTTAATGAAATCACTAATAGTATGATCTGGGTTTCTGACCATTCTCAGCTTGGTTTTGTTAGTGAAGTTATTGCTAATAAAAAAAGATCAGTGGGTTGAACCTTTCTGCCTTTAAAGTCATTGTGATTCTTAAACCTGGCGATACATTTACATTTAGGATACATTTCTAGGATACCTTTTTCTTTTAAACTTGTGTTTAGTGTCATATTTTCATCTATTTGTTCTAATTCTTAAGTGTTATTGCCGTTTAAATCACTTTCAATTTCAGTCTCCTTTCAACATCCGTCAAACTTCCCAAACACGCTTGGTTTCATTTTCTTTTTAAAGCATACTATCAAAACATCGTTCATGGGTTTGGGAATGAAGAAATATACCACCAAATTATGGATTCAGTAACATCTCATCTTTTACACTTATGTGCTGCTGGCCTATATGGCCCACTTGTGTACATGAGGAGAAGCCTATCTTTCCTTAAGATATTTTGCAATCCGCCTATAAAACAGTCCCAATAAAGAAAAGATGGTGACTAGAAATGGTTGTCCCTGGAGCTGGGCGGGTCACAGATGCACACCGCACGCAGGAGACAGCGGAGGCCTTACCCAAACATTGCTGCCTTAATAGTAGTTGGACACATTCAGCAAAGGAATGCCGACTTCCGGGACTGACAACGAGTGCTAAAGCCAGAAACTAACCTTGAAATCCTGCAAGAGCTGGTGCTTCACCAATGATTGCAATGATTTTTAGCCGGGATAAGAAAAATGGCTCCTTGTTTTGGGGCTGTTATGTAAAGCTCCTTCACCACTGAAAAGCGGCAGAGGCATGAAGCCAATTTTTTTCTGAAGAGATCGCCTCCAGAAGAAACAAAACCCTGATGTTAAACGGAGAAGTCTGTAACATTAATCACACACTACAGTGCACGATCATCGGGCATGTTATAATCTGTGTGTGTTCAGTATTTTAAAATACATCTGATGATTAATAAGTCACCCATGTGTAATGACACATGGATATCACAAGAATAGTTCTCTGAGTACTGCTCAAATCTGCGGAATAGAACATTGGCATGTTTCCAAGACTTGGTTCACATTCTTTTTCTGAAATCTAAACAACAATGGATCAAATGTTTACCTCGATTAATGGTTTAAGTTAATCATTCCATTAATTCTCAGAAGACCGTAATGGGAATCAAAGGTTATGATCTAGACTTCTTAATGCCATTCTAGTTATGTCCTATTAAATGTTCATCTTTTAAATTTCTGAACAAAGTACAAAAACCAAGCCTCGTTGTCTAGACTAGAAGGTAATGTCTATGCTCTTTAGCAAGGCATACAAAGCCTTCCCGGTCAAGTTCACTGTCTCAGCCTTTGTTGTTGGAGCTCGGGCTCTTTCCTGAGCAGGGGTCTTTAGAATCCGTCCATGACTATGGGTAAGAGAACAAAGGAAAGTTCATGTTTGTGCCCCAGATGAAGGTGTGCTTTAGAACTGGATCTAAAGGGAAAAGTCTGCTATGGAGGTGCAGATAAAAATGCAGAGGCAGATGCCAGGGGCAGCACCTAAAGATCTTTCTGAAAAATGAAACACAGTCTGTACGTGTTCAGCTTTTCAGACACTTTCCTCTTCGGATGCTTACCTCCCACAATTCAAACATTCGCTATGTTCAAGCTATACCAATGGCTACTTTTCCCTTTGCCTTGAAAATTCTTCCCATCGCCTTCCACGTTTTAAACATATTTTTGAAGAACCAGTCCAAGCCTCTCTTTCTATAAATCACTTCTTTTTTGAAATCTTATACAAACTTTGATAGTGGCATGTATCCTAAGGAATCACAATTTTTTATTTGAAACCTACCTCACCTTTTAGACTGTTAGCTTACTGAGGATAGGACAATATCTTCTTTAATTATATTATCTAGTGGATGCAATCTAAGATTCTTAATAGAATTAATAGAGTACTATTATTATTCCACAAATTCTATTCTTAATAGAATTTGTGGAATAATACATGAATAAATGCAAAGTATCATTACTGAGGTCTATATTCTGCTCTGAAGCATAAAAAATATTCCCAATTATATTATCAGACCTCAACTATTTATGGACACTTTCCAGATGACAAAGAGTCATATTTGCAGGTGTTTTTTTGGCATGCAGTGGCTTATGCAAGAGACACAGAGTTTATCATTGATGATTTGCAATGTAATTCAGGAACAAGACATATACTCATGAAATCAACAGGAAATATTCAAGGTGGTGTGTGATATGTGCCGACACATTGGGCACAGACCTAGTTAGTAGTGAGTGTATCCCTCAATTAAGGAATAGGTGGCTTGAAATTATTCCTTCTGGGAACTCCCTTACTATTAAAGCCTTCTCATAGAATAGACAAACAAGTAAAAGATCATGGGTGTGAAAGAAGAAACTTTTCATTGGGACAATGAAATGAGAGTTTCAGCACCTAATATGGTGCATGCTGAAGTCCCTTACAACCTGAGGTTTCCCATAACCGTGAGGCAATAACACATTGGGAGGGATGGTGCGGATTGCGTCAGGAAGAAGAGACCATGCTGACGTCCTTTGAGAATATGTTTCAGTCATCAGCACCTGGGTCTCCTGAAGGACACACTAATGGACAGTCACACAGCTTTCTAATTTTCTCTCCTTTTATTTTGGCTGAGGCAATGGTGTTAGAAAAATTTCAAACCAAAATGATGTTTTCCCAAAGTAATCTTTTCTTCTTAATGGCAAAAATAACCTTTGGGCTAATTTTGTTCTTCCTCTGCTCAAAACATTCCACTCCTTCTTCCCAGTAAGGCTAAGTTGCTAATCAAAAATCCGAGAGCCTTCAATGTGCCATTGCTAAGCAGCATCACTAGTCACTGTTTTGTTTTTGTTTTTTAATTATTTTATTGTTGTTCAAGTGCAGTTGTCTGCATTTGCCACCCACCACTCTCCACCCACCCTAGCCCTCCCCACCTCCCTCCCCTGCTTCCACCCCCCCTTGGTTTTGTCCATGTGTCCTTTATAGTTGTTCCTGAAAACCCTTCCGCCCTTTCCCCCCATTATCCCCTCCCACTTCCCTTCTGGTTACTGTCAGATTGTTCTTAATTTCAATGTCTTTGGTTATATTTTGCTTGCTTTTTTGCTTTGTTGTTTAGGTTCCACTTAATGGTGAGATCATATGGTATTTGTCTTTCACTGCCTGGCTTATTTCACTTAGCATGATGTTCTCCAGTTCCATCCATGCTGTTGCAAAGGGTACAAGCTCCTTCTTTCTTTCTGCTGCATAATATTCCATTGTGTAAATGTACCATAGTTTCTTGATCCATTCATTTACTGATGGGCACCTAGGTTGCTTCCAACACTTGGCTATTGTAAATTGTGCTGCTATGAACATTGGGGTGCATAGGTTCTTTTGGATTGGTGTTTCAGGGTTCTTAGAATATAATCTCTGTAGCGGAATTGCCAGGTCAAAAGGCAGTTCCATTTTTAGTTTTCTGAGGAAATTCCATACTGTTTTCCACAGTGGCTGCACCAGTCTGCAGTCCCACCAACAGTGTACTAGGGTCCCCTTTTCTCCAAAACCTCTCCAACACTTGTTGTTTGTTGCTTTGTTTATGATGGCCATTCTGACTGGTGTGAAGTTGTATCCCACTGTGGTTTTAATTTGCATCTCTCTGATGGCTAGTGGTATTGAGCATCTTTTCATGTGTCTCTGGATCCTCTGTATGTCCTCCTTGGAAAAGTGTTTGTTCAAGTCTTTTGCCAATTTTTAATTGGATTGTCTGTCTTCCTGGAATGGAGTTGTGTGAGTTCTTTATATATTTTGGAAATGAAACCCTTGTCTGAGGTATTATTGGCAAATATGTTTTCCCATACAGTTGGTTCCCTTTTCATTTTAATGCTGTTTTCTTTAGCCATGCAGAAGCTTTTTAATTTGATGATGTTCCATTTCTTTATTCTTTCCTTTATGTCCCTTGCTCTAGGGGACATATTGGTGAAAATATTGCTGCATGGAATGTCTGAGATTTCTCTGCCTGTGTTCTCCTCTAGTACTTTTATGGTGTCATGAATTATATTTAAGTCTTTTATCCACCTTGAATTTATTTTTGTGTATGATGTAAGTTGGTGCTCGAGTTTCATTTTTTTGCATGTAGCTGTCCAGATCTCCCAACACCATATGCTGAAGAGGCTATTTTTACTCCATTTTATGCTTCTGCCCCTTTGTCAAATACTAATTGACCATAGAGACTTGGGTGTATTTCTGGGCTCCCTGTTCTGTTCCATTGGTCTATGTGTCTGTTTTTACACCAGTACCAAACTGTTTTGATTACAGTGGCCTTGTAATACAGTTTGATATCAGGTATTGACTAGTCACTATTTTGGATAGAGCACATTAGTCATTATTTTGTAGCTAATACAAAACCATACATTTCTATTTCAATAACTACCTATATATTTACTAACTTAACCAAGTAGGTTTTCCCCCTTCTTATGGATAATTACTTTCCAATAAGGCTAGTCTGAAAAAAAAATTTAAGAATATTATTGCTGTCATGGTGTTGTGATTGTTATTATTTTTGACTCCTATTTCACAGAAATAAGGACTGAGAAAGCCAGCACATGACCTCGGAGTATGTTCTAAGACTAGTGTTTTCGTTCAGCATTGGATGGCCTCACTCAGATCCAATGCCATTGCTGAAATGGTGTGCACGCTTGCAGTTCTTCCTAAATGTGGTGATTAAAAAGGGAGGTGATGTGGAACCCAGCTCGTGGGGTCCGTGCCACATTGTGGATGAGGCACAAGAAATTCCCACAGACTACCGAGTCCTTCCTGTGGAGAAAAGGGACAGCACGGCTTTTCTCTCAAGAGGAGAAAAAACCGCGGCCCTCGCTATGACAGCCCTTTATTTCTTTTCTGGGCACCTTACATGATGGTCCTCATTTATGATGGCCCAGTTTGCTTTAGGTGGTTACCTTTTACAGAAAACAAAGGAGCTGATGCCACTAATCACATCAAAGAAGAAGGATATTTGCATATGCAAAGGGAAAAGTGGTTGAATCAGTTGCACTCCATGCTGGGGAGGTTTAGCACAGATTTTAGGAAGTTACAGTAAGTATTTCCTGTCTCAATTCAGGATGAAGGAGTTTTGTTTAGCAAAAGCAAGTCTCAAAGCAGCCTAGGCACAGTGCAGGCCTGATTCCCCACGGGAGAAGGTATCCGTGGGTGTGGGTCCTGTGCATCTCAGAGTGGGAGCTGGGCCACACCACGCAGAAGGGTCTCCTAGAGGAAGGAGATGTTTACTCCTTTCCTGTGATTCTTTAGTTGAATTTATTTTTGTGTGAGTAGAAAAAAGAGAGAACATATATGAGCAAAATTGTATTTTTTCTTCTTTCCATTTGTACTGTCATATTTAGCTCAGCCATTTATTTCATTTTTAGATTATCAGTACATATAAACCCAATAAGAAAACACGCTTAGAGCATATAGATATCATACACTTACAAAAAGATGCAAATGCGGTTTAGAAATTTCATGCAGTTTAGAAACTAATCAATTATGGATTGTTTTGACAAATTGGTTTATGGTCTTGTTAAAATCTTCCTATGTGTATCTGCATAGACACTGTGGTGGTTATTGCTGGATATTTCCGTAGAATGCCATAGTCTTTCAAAGCTCTCTTCCGCCAGCAATTATTGCTGACAGCACTGTAGGCCTGGCACTGTCTGCGGTCACCTCTGGCTGCTAAGAGGAGCAATCTGGACCCCAACACATTGGCACTTAAATTAAATTATCATAGAGATGCAATATACGCAGCCACACCACTCTAGCCATGAGCCCAGAATTGAAAAAAGATTGATAGGACATAGGAATGGGTCAACAAATAACCGTGTGGGCAGTGCTGTGAAATACTTACATCTACAGATATGATGTAGATAAATGGAAAGTGGCTTAAAAATTGTGTTTTCCCCAAAAAGGAAGGATTGTTTGTTTGTTTTCCTGCATGACTCTCAGCTCTCAAGTGAGGATGACAATATATTCATGTTTCCTATACGTGGGCCCACCAGATATTGGGTGTAAGACTTGACTCCTTGTAACTAACATTAAATCATCCCAGGAGGAGGTCACAGGCACCAGTGTGCCTGAAACTGACAACTTCGGACCCTGGGAACATGTTGCAGAAATAACCCTGTTGAAGGTGACCCCCCAAATGCAAGTCTCTCACTTAACCATGGAATATGGACCTGCATCTATGAAACAGAAGCAACAGCAGCAGCTGTGAAATAAACCGAGATATGTCTAATCATTAAAGCCACCATTTAAATATAACGAATTATAGGACGAATTCCTCAATGACAATGATACTTCCATGCTTACAGATAAAGCATAACAATAACTTTAGTTTGGAAAATCCAATGAAAGTGTGCTTTAATAAAACCAGATTAAAGAAACCACTTATCTTAGCTATTTAACATTTAAAGTGTATATTTAGCTTCCATGGAAGACTCCACACAGCAAAAGAGTAAATGGCAGAGTCGCTTCTTTCAAAAAGACTTGGAAGGTGAGACTGGCAAGTGGAGCAACTAGAGAAAGACATAAAATAGGAAACCTTAGTCACATCAAGCTTTAAAACATACGGGCAGCTATTGATTTGTTTATAGCGAGGATTATTACAAAGTCCTTAGCTGACACGGGCATTTAGAGATCCGTACGATATACATGCTGAATATGATATACCTACTATCTTTATTACTTTTCAGGAAATTCATCCAGATGTCAAAAGATGATAGGTAATAATTATAAAACGGGATAGAAAAAAGTTCTTACGAGCTTGGGTTAGGTGAGTTAAATCATACCATCTTGAAATAGGTATGTGTCATGCAGAGGTAGTAAAAAAAAGAATAAAACGAGACACAAATGTATTTTTATTATATATTAGTCTGAATAGTAAAAGTGTTTATCTTTTCTTTTAAAAGATGGGGCGTAGGATTTTATGTAATGATAAATTATGAAAGCCATGCATCCCTCTCTCAACCCTATTTACATTGACATGTAAATTTTTTGCTAATGGCCAAATAAATCAAACATTAACAGCAGATGTGTGTCGATGCAGCGCTGAAGAAAGGGTGCTGGTAGTTTTGGCTAGCAAAAATAGCCAGAACTAGCATTACCTCAGGATAACATGGCGTTCAGGCTCAGCAATATTAGTTATTGACAGCTTTTCTTGTTAGAAAAAAACACTGTTTTAAAGTGGAGAAATAGATGGAAATAGAGTGGATTCCACGTGAGTGCCCAAGTTTCTGGGGACCCACTCGTATGCTTAATGGGACTGAACTAGAGAGGGCTTAACCATCGTACAATTCGATTCCTTCATTTTATATTAAAAAATGAAGCTCATTCATTCATTCAACAAGTATTTACTGAGTGCCCACTACGTACCAGTCGTGCTCTAGGTGCTGGGGACTGAACTAAGAACAAGATGTAGAAAGGGCCTTTCTTTATGGGGTTTGCGTGGCTGATTTGGAAAGCCTTCTTTGAGGAGACGGTCTTTAAGCTGATAGGTGAATGGCAAGAAGGAGCCAGTTAGCAAAGATCGAGAGAAGGGCATTTTAGGCAGAGGTACCAATTAGTGAAAGGTTGTAAGGCACGAATAAACCATGAATGATTTATAAATGGGGGGGGGAGAAGCTCACAGGGGCTGGAGCAAGAGGATGAGATGAGAGAGACAGGCGGGGTGCGGATCACGTTAGCTCTACCCACCAGGGTCGGAAATTTGGATTTTCTTCTGACAGGAAGCCGTTGGAAGGATTTAAGGAGGAGAGCAACATGATGTGGTTACACAGGGAAAGGGCTTGATGGCTGCTGGGCGGTGAATGGTTCAAATACAAGAGGGAAGAGAGGGAGGGACGCCACTCTGTGAGTCCAGGGAAGAGCTGCTGGTTTGCACTCTGCTGGAACAGTGCAGGTAGAAGTTTCCGCAGGCGGCTGTTTGGGGCGAATTGGGGCTGGGTGAAAACCGAAGTGTGGTAATCAAGGGTGACCCCAGGATTGCAGCTGGGATTGCTAGGGGGTTGGTGCTGCTGCTTAGGGAATCGGGAATGGCCGAGGGAGGAGGAAGCTTCGGGAAACTGGTTTTAGGGACACATTTTCCATATGACTATTAGATTCGCATGTGGACATGTCAGAGAGGCAACTGGATGTTGAAATTCTGGCTTCTGGATGTTATTTGAAGCCACGCAACTGAGTGAATTCAAAGAGGAGAAAGAATGTGTGTGTGGAAGAAATAAAGGCTGAGGCGCTGTTGAGGAAGAGACAGCAACAGAGTTTGAACAGGATAATCAGTGTCACACTGGGAAAACTAGGAGACCATGATATCATAGAAACCAGAAAACGATGTTTCGAGAGGATGGAAATTGTTGCTATGACAAATGCCACTGAGAGAGCAGGTAGCACGTGATCAGAAAAGTACCCACTGGCGTTGGGAACACAAAAATCATTGTCAGTTTGTCCCAGAGCACCCAGATACAAAACACTTCAATTACTCTTGATTTCCTGTTGCCATCCACAAAAAAAACCAAGTCTGTCCTGACTTTTGAGGACTTCTGCTTGTCCACTGCGTAATAACGCTGCCCTCATATAATTGGGATATTGGATACCTTTTATCAATTGAAGTTTTGTTAACATGATCTCATAATTCAATAAATGTTTCCTTCAAAGTAGGACAAGAACCAAGATGACCGTATCTCCAGTACAGATGGGAAAAGTTGAGGCAAAATAATGGTGGTAGAAACCCTTCATGAGTTGTTGTTATGTATCAAGTATTTAATGAGATTAGAAAATGCAAATATATGATTTAGTGATCCTACCACCCTTTTGGACTCAGGAAAGTGGCTACTTCTGGAGCACTCAGGAAGAAGTTGAGCACCTTTCAGGCAAAGAGGAAGGACACGTGGGCCTATCGGTTCCTTGGGTGTCTTTAAGAATCACTGACACTTTAAGAAGGGAGATGCTTCTTGCAATTTTCCTATCCTATGTAGGTCCATCTTCTCATCAAAAATGACAAAAAACTGTCAGTGCTAAAAACATCAAAATGATTCAGAAAAATGTCCACATTAATCCTCATACTCAAGACAGGAATAAGGTGTATAGGTAGTCATTCCTCTACTTACCAAAACTGCAGTTTCATTCAGAGATCGGAAAACATATTTGATCCTGATGATACCTTGAAGAAATACTGCATAGGGTTTAGGTCCAAAGACCTTGATTTTAGTTCATTTAACTTATGATGAATTCAGGGTTTTTTTTTTTTCAAAGACTGTTACAGGAATTATTGCCCCTTCTGTTGAATCTGGGAACATGCTACAGGTTCCCTGACAAAAAGTATGTGCCTCTCAGAGCTTAAACTCTGAAAAGTTTATAACACTCTGCTTTGTGCATAAAATATGACCCAAGTGTAGGTAATCTGCTTCTTAAAGTAAGCTTTGAATTTTCCCTCAGTTTAATTTTCCGTTTTTGCCAGTTTTGTACCCTGTCTGTCTACTCCTACACGCAGTTTGTAAACGAGGAGAGGAGCAAGCAGTGGATACGGGAGAATTTACCGACCTTTACATTTGAAGAAGCAAGTAATATTTTAGCTGGAATTGGTCTTGGGGAGACACCAATCAGCCAACCCCCTTTACAAATGAGAAAACAGGCCTAGTGAGCATGCCATGTCCCACTGATAATGGGAACAGATGGAAATCCAGGAGAGACACGTCACAGTCACATAAAGTGCAGTTTGTACCTCTGTTAGACTTGCAACATGCAAACGCCAACGGAGCAACACAGTTGAGCAACTTCCAAAATATGACTGAGGACCAAAGCAAGTTTCATCTTAGTCCATGTACATAAAAGTAGGGTGTCCAGAAAAGGTGGCCAGACCTCACAGAAATGATGACATTTTGTTCTAGGTGCCACGTTTTAAGAGAATACGTAGGAGAAAGTAAGAAGGACAGAAAGAGCAATGAAAATGAAATCATATGAGAAATAACCCAGTCAACTAGGAAGGTTAAACTGGATTCAAAATGTTTCTGGAAGAGAAGGACTAGAACAGGCAATGAAGAGGTGATGGTGTTATCCTCATGGAATCAGTTCATTCTGCAAAACTAAAACGAAGTGTGTATTTATTTCCAGGCGGTGGCATTCCCTAAGGATTAGGAGCGCAGTCCTTAGAGTAGAATGGAACTAGGTGGCTCTGGGTCCTTGTCAAGGTTTTCTAAACTCAGTTTTCATTACTGCATTCTCGGAATGGGTTGATAGTCCTTTAAATAGATTGAAATTAGGGTAAAGGTCTTATCCTAACTTCTGGTATATCGTAAGTGTTAGATAAATGGCAAGTACTGCCATCCAAATTTTCATATTTCTATTGGAAGAAGGCCTGTCTCAGGTAA
The DNA here is from genome assembly GCA_004027475.1 of Anoura caudifer. Classification (NCBI taxonomy): domain Eukaryota; kingdom Metazoa; phylum Chordata; class Mammalia; order Chiroptera; family Phyllostomidae; genus Anoura; species Anoura caudifer. The sequence continues at coordinate 207,701 of PVKU01002232.1, read as the reverse complement.
GTAAAGTCACATCACTAGAAGAGAATGAGGCAAACACTTATGATAATCACCTAGGGATTTTGCAGAGAGAAATTCTTGCATAGGGTGGCTGGTGTCTAAGTCCCTCCAATTCAAACTCACAGTGATATGACTTTGGTTTCTTAGTGTTTTCACTACTATCCTGTGAACATCAGGATTTTGGAGAAATTTCTGCATCTTCATTATTCAGTAGAATGTGGTTCTGAAAATAGGAGCAAAAATCACAGGTCTCATGAATGTAAAAATTTTCATGGTCATAAATTTCATGCAATAGTTATTTTCTTGTGTATGTCTTCAACTTTTATCTCTCTGGACAGCTCTGCTGTGGTTATGATCCAGATAGCGGATGTCCAAATCAGTGTTGGTATCTTCTTGTGTCTCCGTTTTCCATTTAGTCCATTGGCTGATGTGAAGGGAGAGGGAAAGATGGGGGGAAGGAAGAGATTTAAGAAGAGCTGGAAGAGGGTGAGAAGTGAGGTCAAACTCACAATGTAAGCTACTTCCAGAGTTAGAATTAGCATGCACAGACCTCTCCTTCCTTAGCTCTGAGCTAGTCTGGCTGCCTTCTACATTTTAATGTACTAATTTATTTTTTTTCAAATCAATTTACACTCATGACATTTAACGGGTGACTCCTATCAAATGGCCAGTTTACTGTACAGGCCCATATCCTTCATTCACATTTTTATTGAGGTAAAATTTCACAGTTTAGGAGAATACAAAGAAGTTCCTGGAGGTTTCCACACAGAGGTAGGGGTAGCAGACAGAGTTAGCTTGGCCTGTGCAGGAAAATGGCAATTTAACACAGTAACTGGCAATAGCACCTCCTGGAGGAAACCTGTCACAACGCTCACGTTCTGGTCGCCCTCACTGAGGAGCCTCCTGGGCTGCTGAGTCAGTACATACACGACAGGAAATGAGGACCAGGGATGGGGGGGGGAAGGGCGATCATTGTTTTCACATTTGTTTTGCCAGAGATAAAAATGAAAGCCCAGAAAATGGGGGATTTGTGATCACTGCAGGCTAAAGTTGTTTGTTATCATGAGATTAGACAGATATTTAAATATTAGCTTTCATACTCGGTCTACGCAGATCCTTGAACTGGAAACCTCGGTTATGCTTAGGAAGGAAAGGGTAATTTTCTCCTCATCCTTCACTGAATTGTTTTAAACAATAACAGAACAAGCCCCATGTTTGCCAGGTAGATGACTATTTACGTGGCCTTTTTACTGGTAAAACAAACTCATGATTTATGGACCGTCAAGCAGCCATCTCTCTCATCAGAATAATGCAGTCTTTGGACTACATGCCAGCCAGATTCTTTCTGGAAGGAATTTGGAGCGAATCTAATAAAACATCTATGCTTTGCGGTCAAAAGTCTTTTGCATTTTCCTCTTCCCTTTCATCATTGGGAAAAGAGTGACATACCAGCTGTATGATAGTAGGCAGAGGTTCAAAGCAGGATGCGATTGGAGCTACATCGAACTAACTTGCAATAATGCATTATGCAAAATTGAAAAAATGTAATTCAGAAGAAATGTGTGGTCAAAAATTGCACGGCTTCATAAAATAGACTTTCCCCTTAAGTAATGAGTCTGGAGGATGTATTTACAGGGCTATCAAAACAACCAGAAACATCACAAGCCATAACATTTGTTTGCCTTCTCAGGAAAGTAATGTGCAGGCTTACGGATCATCTAAATTAGACTTTACTATTTTGATGTCCTTGCCATTTGTTCTTTTAAATTTCCAGCCTAAGGGGTATATTCTCCTATCAGTGTGCATGTGTAAGTCCCATTAAGGCTAATAGGAATTTGATGCCTGAGTCCAAAGAAAAATCTCTCTCTAAGAAGGCATTTTGCACATGTAGCACACAAGAAAAATAACTAACCCCCCCATGTCTCTTCATTCAAAGTGCATAAAACAATTATATTAATTATAACTATAAGATAAAGTACTTGCTTGTGGAATTCTTAAATCCATTTAATAAATTTGCAATTTTATGCATTTCTCTTGCTCAAAATTGCTTTCCTCAAATGCGCTTTAGGTTGTCTCCGGCTTTGAAGAACCTAGTGATGGATGGAAACCAGGAGAAATAGGAGTGGTGGGAGTACATTTCTCAGCACGGCCTTCATTTATTTATATTCTGCAGTACACGCACTCGTGATGTTTCAAACTTATTTCCACCCGATTCAAAATAAAACCTGGAACACAAAACAGCTTGCCCATAATTTCTTGTTTAAGCTCTATCTCTAGAGCTTTCTTTTGTATCTCAGTTTCTAACCACATAAAAAAATTTTCAGGCAAGAGTCGGTATTCAAATGAGATGTTAATTTTTAAAAAATGTTACATCCTTCTGTTTATTTTGGTAGAAGGGAAATATTGGTTCTTGGAGTTGTATTAAAACCCAGATTTTTTTTTTAAAAGAAAACAGTTTTTATCTTTATACATCTTTCTGAAAAAAAATTCTACCTCAAGAAATTTCTTTAACAAAGAGAACATTATTTCAGACTCTAACATTTCTGTCTGCCGATTATCATTAGTCATAAGCTTAGCCCTGCACTAAATGTCTAGTGAGCACAGATAATGTTCATTTTGTCTGGAAGACAGGTTGCCGCCTGTCAAGGAGCGATGGGATAAATGACAGGTTTTGACTCTGTGCCTTGCAGGCATATTAGGCTAAGAAATCGCCAACATGATGAAAAATTATTTTGTCAAAAATTTGTAGGTCACCCATCATTGTCTAATGTATTCTGTGATTAATTGCTAGCATAGATCAGCATTATGTCTTTCCAGTGAATCGCTTAATTGTTGCCTGCTTCATGCTCTTAATGTAATGATGAGGCATCTGCTCCTTTCACATGCGCTTTTAAATGCCAGCTTCTGCATCCAGGTTACAGGGTTTGCAATATTCAACTTAAAGAACTAGTTCAAATTAAAACTTCGGGGCTGCCGCCTCCTCTTGCTTTTTACGAGAGCGTGCGCAGAAGGCTGAGTACTGGTGTTAATGTATGTAGATTTTATTTCTGATGAGTGATTATTTGACTGCTCATTTTACGAAGATTTATGGTGTGCTTTCTATCTCCTGACTGCAGTGCTACTCTTATCTTTAATAAAGGAGATGAGGACATTAATCAGCCATTGTCAGGGCTCCTGACTAAGACATTAAATGTCCTGTACGGGATAGGTAAACACGCTCCAGATCCTTCTCTACTCCGCTAGATCAGGCAAAAAAACACTCATTATATTTATCATAATTTCACATCTGCTGTTTTTGAAGCAATGTACCATGAGGCCATAAACTGTATTACAACTGTGCATAAATTCAACTGATTTGTGGCTGGAGTAACTAATTCCTAAAGTACATTTTAGAAAAACAAGCAGTGAGCCCTGAAATTGCAATTCCATAAAGGCATTAAATTACTGACTGCAGAATCAAAAATTTGCTTGATGTGATTCTGCAGTGACCATTTTATAAAAAGTGACAGTGCGCCTGTGATTGAGTCAATAAAATAAGGATGAGTGAGCTGTACACTCAAACAAGATTAAAGAGAAAGAGAATGACAGAGGACAGGCTCGTGGTACACAGAGGAAAGTGTAACACTTCCCCCAAAATGGCTCACAGATGCAACTCTTCATAGCAACAACATTGATTTGTCAGTAATATCTTTATTCTTTTGCAGGTGAAGGAAATTTAATTTCTCTCTTTTAGTCATTTCACAGCATAATCGGGAGCATACTTAATATATAACAAAATAGGTTTAGAAATAAATTTTTAATTGTGGCATTAGCTGTTGATTTAACTTTGCCGTGATATTTTTCAAAATTATAAAGCATAATTCTTTGTGGGGTATTTGCTAATCCCCTTGCTTTTAGGGGTGTGTGTCTAAGTGATCTCTTTGTTAGGGTATCTAGCCATGTTTGGGTCGAAGATGTGTGTGTTTATGGGGGGGGGGGTGGAGTGTATATTTAAAATTCTATTTGCGTTTTTACCTTTATAGGTATGTGCTGTTTCATTTTTCATGAATTTGATCAGTACCTGAACTTGCTATAACGTCTTCTCCAAAAGAGAAAGGGCAGCAGGAAGTGATCTTTTACGTGGGACAAGTAAAACCACAAACCCCATTGTTTTTGGAAGACAAAATGCGCTTGACATTTGCCAAGATGAAAACCAAAAGTTGACCTGATTGGTACTGGGAGTCCGGAATAGAGGTGTGAGGCCACAAATGAAACCTGCCAGGGGTGGCACCATGTATGTTCTCTTGGAAGTAGGATGTGATTATGTAATTATTTATTGACTGGTAAAAGCAATTTCAGAGAAAAATAAATGGAACTGAGCTTTCGTTGCTTGGGTTTCTAAGATATCCATTGCCTTTCACCCATCATTTTACGCATCTTAGCCATTGAGGCTGAAGTGCCGTGGAGGAGCCTTTGTTTCATTTGACTATGATACATAAGCATGCTTTGTTTAATATTCTTCATCTGAAGGCTCCTTCTCATAGGGGCAATTACTTGCTCTCCAGGGCAAATTGTGGAGGGCATTTACACAGAACATCTTTTAGAGTAATATAATCCTGTCTGTTTTATTTACAGAAAAATATATTTCCCATATTTTATCCCTTTTGCTGACCACCTTCTGGTCAACTTTTATAACCGCAAATCTGGAACTGGCACATTGAATATCACTCTGTTCTTTACTCATAATATCAAGTCAAAAATGGTTGTGTTCATACGGCGTTGCATCGCTTCTGTCTAATGGTATCAATCTGTGCATCACAGAGCGTTTCTTTTCCTGACATTATTACTTTACTGAAATTAAGCTTGAAACAATCTGATGTCAGATACTGTACATCTACTTTTATTGCCAGCCTTTCGGAGCCCACCATATTGCCGGGACTGCATCTCATTTTAGATGGGTTTGACCAGATATATATATTCTCAAGTTTATTGAGAGAGTTGGATAGATTACATTTCCCATTCTCAAAGAGCAGGCTGGGTTTTTTTTTTTTTTTTCCCAGCGCATTTTATAGAACAAATGTAAATTCCCATGCTGCAGTTGACAAAAATTCATGGTTCTTTTCTTAGCGTCAAAAATAAATCCGGCATGGCATTGGAGATGAGTAAGTGTGGTATAGTGGGGCAGGCTTCCGTTCACCCTTTCCGATGTAGCAACCGTTTTTGATGTACTTGAGAAATCTGTAAAAGCTCAATTATCATGGTCTAGGCAAAGGGATTTGCTCACGCAACAGAACAACTGTACTTGAGAATGAATTGTAAGGACTCAATGAAATGCAAAGCACTCTCTGAGCACAGCAAGGCCCTTTACCTCCTGTCTCCTCTCCCCCGCCTCGCTTCTCCAACTACTTCTATCTCTTACGTGAAGCCTTTTTTGAAGGCTCTGTAGTTAAATAAAAATACAAGCAGAAAAATTACCAAGTTGCTCCATTAAAATGCAATAGAAATTAGTCTTCCATTACATTTGGGAATTTATATATTTAGGAAATACAGGGTATGCAAAGAATGGCTATCAAATAAATTTATTAGCAACTTGGCTTGATCAGTTTGTCAGGATTGCTTACACATGTATGTCTCAGAAGGGAAGGCAGATTTGTATGAAAAAGGTGTTTATAGCTAAGAGTAAACCAAACATAGTGAATCATGGAAAAAAAATGCTCTCTCTGACACCATGCACTTTGTCAGCGCGGCTCACAGCTCAGATTGTGGACTGTCTGCTGGAACATCAAGAGCGTATCCTTATAAACAAACAGCATCTTTTATTATATTTACAGTCGTTGATTTGATTTTTTTCTGGTAAAAGCTAGGGGTTTCCTCTAACTACCCATCAAAAGTTGGTGTTGCTTTTAGAGAAATAAATGAGGAAAAAATAATGAAGAACGTTTTGTGGAAAGGACGTAGCCTGACCACCACAGTAGTCCGTCCAGGTGTGTCTGCTCTTACCGTTTTTCTTTTTTTATGTCACTTTACTGCTCCAAGTTTTGAGCAATTAGGGGACTGGTGCAACTGGGAAGAGTTAAGGCCCACATAATTTCCAGCAGCAGGGGATATAATCAGTCTTTCTTAAGAGGGAAGGTCTAGTCCCAGTGGTCACATTCGCTCTCTTATGTATCTTCCCAATGAACAGATCATAAATAAGGTGGGATCTTGTGGAACATCAGATTGCGTTCCTGCTCCAGGAGTCAGTGAGGGAAGGGATGGCCTTTGTTACATGGGGAGGACATATCTGGACACCCACACACACACATAAAATACACATAAAACCTATTACTCAGATATGCTATATTGTTATTACTTGGCAACCACTTATCATATTTATGGCATGATTGTAAAATAAATTTTAAAATATTAAAAAATAATTATTTTCAAGTTTGTGAACTTAAATGCCAATAACATCCACAGTAGTCCAAAGTAAAATCACAGAGCTTATTTATGAGATATTGCGCCTTGTGAAAATTAGTCGTCTATGAACAAATATTTTCCCTAAGGAAGAATTGTATCTTACATTCTTATATGATAAATATTTGGAGGGTATTTGTATATATCAGGCAAAATTCAAAGTAGGATGGGCTTGTTGAATCCTACCAGTGACCACACTATTCAAGGTAAAAGTCGTTAAAACCGAAGGTAAACTGTCTGTTATTAACATACAGAGAAACTGTCACAAGAGCACAATCGATGGACTTCTGACCCCTCTGAGTGTAGACAAAAGAACCGAAATTGGTAACGATACTTAAATACGGCTGACCCTAAAACAATACAGGGTTGGGGGAGTCATGCCCCCAAGTTAAACATCCCTGTACACCTTTTGACCCCCAAAAATGTTACTACTAATAGACAACTGTTGATGGGAAGCCTGATCAGTAACATAAACAGTCAATCAACACATATTTTGTTTGTTATACATGGTATCTACTCTATTCTTACAACAAAGTAAGCTAGAGAAAAAAAAATGTTACTAAGAAAGTCATAAAGAAGAGAAAATACAATGACTGTTTATTGAAAAAAAAATCCGTGTATAAATGGACCCATAAGTGGACCCACACAGTTCAAACCTGTGTTGTTCAAGTGTCAACCGCATGCAGAGCTGCGTCCATTTGTTTATTCATTTAGTCATTTAACAAACATGTACGAAATATCTGTTTTGTGCATCACTGGATTGGGCTCTGAGATTACCACGGTGAACGAGGGCAAGTCCATGTCGTCCCACTTCTCACAGGGAAGCTGGAATACACATGTGGTGGGATGATGATTTGCCAGCGTCCCTAGGCTGGGCTTGCTGGATCAGAGAAGGTCTCCCGAGGAAGCGGCTTCGGAAGTGACCGTGTGGAAGACAAGGAGTAGCTGACTTGGAGAAAAGTGAGCAAGGCCCTGGAGAGCGAGGTGGGTCCCTAAAAGAGGGAAGGGATTGGGTGCGTGAAGGCCAGGAAATGAGAGAGACCAGGATCTACTCTAGAAATAGGAAGTTCGTTGAAATGGAGGCTGAAGCGAGGAGGGAGGGGAAAGCGATCAGGTCGTGTAGGGTATCAAGGGCCAAGAATCTAAATGTAATTGTCAGGGAAATCAAACACTGTAAAAGGGCTTTAAATAAGCAACAGAATGATCAAATTTTTCTTTTAGGAAAAGTATTCTTGTTGTAGTTTAGATGAGTATTCCCTAACTTCTTTTCCTTCTATTTTCACACTTTCTTGTTTTTTGTAGTTTTTTTACATTACCATTTAGCCCCCTTTTACCCTCTTGCACCTCCACCCTCAACACCCCCCCCAACAATCACCATACTGTGGTCCATGTCCATGAGTCCTTTTTTTATAAAAGAATTTAGTAAAGATTCTTTAAGAATTTATCTCCAATATATGAATATTTATTTATAAACAAATATATATAAACAAATATCTACAAATAAGTAAATATTATGCAGGCTCCACTGTACTAATACATTATTTTAAAAACATATGCAAAATTAAAGATTGAAAAAATGACAATTTGAAATACATTTAAAAAATTTTAAAGAATATTTTATTTTTTAACCACACCAATGCCTCTCCTTGCTAAGTATGGATGTCTTTGTATCTTGCTGATCATCATTGCCTCATTTCCACCACATATCCTTGTTTCAGTGGTGCTCTCCCTAATCATCTTATTCAGATGTGATGCACATAAACAATGGAATATGACTTAGCCATAAAAAGTGATATCTTTTGCAACAACATGGATGGACCTAGAAGGTATTATGCTAAATAAAGTAAGCCAGACAAAAACAAATACCGTATGATTTCATTGATTTGTGGAATCTAAAACATAAAACAAACAAGCAAGCAAAACAGAAATAAACTTGCAGATACAGAGCAGAGACTGATGGTTGCAGAGTGGACGGGGCTGAGAAGATGGGTGAAAAAGGTGAACGAGGTTAATAAGTGCAAAATGCCAATCATCAAGATAGTCCAGGGATATAAAATGTTGCCAAGGGAAGGTGGTGGATAATGTTGTAATAACTGTATGGAGTCAGGTGGGTACTAGATGATCAGATGGGTGTCAGGCAATCACTTTGTAAGTTACGTAAATATGTAATAGCTATGTGTGCACTTGAAACTAGTATAATATTGTATGTTGACTAATTAAAAAATAAAAAATAAAATTGTAAACCCTTCCCTCGCATTCCCCATCCCTCTTCTCTGCTTTGTTTTCTTTCATGTTACCTTTGAATAATTTATATCATTTACTTAGTTTATTATACATCTTAGTCCTTTTACTGCCAGTGCAAGGATTTGTCTTTTTGTTCACTGATGTCTCTGGGCCCAGAATACTGCTTGGCCCATCAGAGGTGCTCAGGAGAAATTTGTTGCATGAATAGGGTGAAGGTCATTATTAGTAGTTGTGAGTGTAAATCTGTATTTCAAGTAGTCTTTTTGGCAATTTTAACTTTTTGGCTTAATTTTTTGTTAGACTAATTTAGGCTATCATTTGCACAATACACATATAAAAGCATCCTCAATGTCACTAATTATCAGAGAAATGCAAATCAAAACCACAATGAGATGTCACCTCACACTCATCAGAATGGCCATCATCAATAAATCCACAAACAGCAAGTGTTGCTGAGGATGCAGAGAAAAGGGAACCCTGATGCGTTGTAGGTGGGATTGCAAATTGGAGCAGCCACTATAGAAAACAGTATAAAAATTCTTCAAAATATTAAAAATAAGACTACCTATGATCCAGCAATTTGACACTGGGTATTTATCCTCAGAAATCTAAAACGCAATTTTAAAAGATATGTGCACCCCTATTTTCATTGCAGCATTGCTTACAATAGCTAAGATATAAAAGCAACCTAAATGCCTACAGGTAGTTGATTGAATAAAGACAATGTGGTAGGTATATACACTGGAATATTACTCAGCCATAAAAAGAATGAAATCTTATTGTACCATTTGTGACAACGTGATTTCACTTACATGCGGAATCTAAAGAACAAAATAAATGAGCAGACAAAAGAGAAACACTCAGAGATACGGTGAACAAATCAATGGTTACCAGATGGGAGCAGGGTGGGGGTCTGGGGGCAAAAGGTGAAGGGATTAAGAAGTACAGGTTAATAGTTGCAAAATAGTCATGGGACCATAAAGTAAAATATAGGGAATATAGTCAACAATACTGTGAAAACTAAGTAAGGTACCGGATGGATATTAAAGTTACCAGAAGGATCACTTTGTAAATTATATAAATGCCTAACCACTATTCTGCATATGTGAAAGTAACATAAAATAAAATTAAATGTCAGGTGTAATTAAAAAAATCTTAATACAAAGAAAAAAATTTAGGCCATTATTATTAATTTTAATAGATTTTATTGATTATGTTATTATAGTTATCTCAGTTTTCCCCACTTTGACCCCCTCTGCCTGGTGCCTGGTTCCTTCCAGCAATCCCTCCTTAGTTCATGTCCATTGGTCGTGCATAGTTCTTCAGCTTCTCCATTTCCTATACTATTCTTAACCTCCCCCTGTCTATTTTGTACCTACCAATTATGCTTCTTAATCCCTGCACCTTTCCCCCACCATTCTCCCCTTCCCCCTCCCAGTTGCTAACCTTCCAAATGATCTCCATATCTACGATTCTGTTCCTCTTTGGTTGTTTGCTTAATTTGTTTTTTTCATTTTTCAGATTCAGTTGTTGATAGTTGTGAGTTTGTCATCATTTTAAGGTTCATAGTTTTGATCTTCTTTTTCTTAAATAAGTCCCTTTAACATTTCATGTAATAATGGCTTAGTGATAATGAACTCCTTTAGCTTTCCTTTGTCTGTGAAATGCTTTATCTGCCCTTCCATTCTAAATGATAGCTGTGCTAGACAGAGTAATCCTGAATGTAGGTCCCCACTTTTCATCATTTTGCATAATTCTGGCCAGTCCTTCATTGCCTGTAAAGTTTCTTTTAAGAAGTCACCCAACAGTCTTATGGGAACTCCTTTGTGGGTAACTCTCTGATTTTCTCTGGCTGCTTTTAAGATTCTCTCTTTATCTTTAACCTTTGGCATTTGAATTATGATGTGTCTTGGTGTGGTCCTCTTTGGGTCCAACTTGTTTGGGATTCTCTGTTTTCTGGATTTGTATGTCTATTTCCTTCACCAAATTAGGGAAGTTTTCTTTCATTATTTTTTAAAATAATTTTTCAATTTCTTGCTCTTCCTCTTCTCCTTCTGGCACCCCTATAATTTGGATGTTGGTACATACAAAGTTGTCCCAGAAGTTCCTAAGCTTCTCCTCATTTTTTCTGAATTCTTATTTCTTCATTCTGTTCTGGTTGATGTTTATTTCTTCCTTTTGTTCCAAACCATCAATTTGAATCCCAGCTTCTTTCCCTTCATTGTTGGTTTCCTGTATATTTTTTCTTTATCTCACTTAGTGTATCCTTCATTTCTTCCTTTATTTTGTGGCCATACTCAGTGATTCTCTCTGAGCATCCTGATCACCACTATTTTGAACTCTGCATCTGATAGGTTGGTTTTCTCTGTTTTGCTTAGTTCTTCTCCAGGGGTTTGTTCTGTTCTTTCATTTGGGCCATATTCCTTGCTTCTTCAGTTTGGTGGCCTCCCTGTAGTTTCTTTCTTTTTTTTTTTTTTTTTTTTTTTTTTTTTTTTTTTTTTTTTTTTTTTTTTTTTTTTTTTTTTTTTTTTTTTTGTATTAGGTAAAGATGCTTAGTAGGGAGGCCTATGTAGAAAACTTACCTGTAAATTGTATGGGATGAAGCCTTAGGTAATTGCCAGGGTGGGGCAACCTGCTTTGTCATCTTGTGGCTCTGTGTCAGGGGAGGAGCTTCAGAGTGGGGACGATGCTGCGGCCTTGCTCTTGGAGGCCTGCCCAACACTTGCCCCACTTCCAGTCACCTTGCTCACCTCCGTACGCAACTGATGCCTTTCCAACTGCTGCTGCGGGCTGTGCATACAGTCTAAGTCCATGTGAGCCCTTTATGTAGCAAAAATCTGGCAGTTTGTTCCACTGAGCCAATCCCCACTGGTTTTTACAGCCAGAAGTAATGGAGGCTTACCTTCCTGGTGCTAGAACTGTGCACTGTCCTGTCTGGCCTGGGGCTCACTCCCCAGGTATCCGTCCAGATTTTTACCCACCGCACCTGAATGTGGGACCGTCTGTCCACCGCCACCTCCTCTGTACCTCTCCGTCTGTCTCCATGACTCCACCCCTCCTGCCCGTCCAGACGAATGCAGCTTCCTTAAATCCTTGGTTGTCAGACTTCCAGACAGCTCGGTTTTCTGATGGTTCTGGGTATCATTTGTTTTTGAGACCTGGTTGTATTCTTTCCGTGGTTACACAAGGAGGTGAAGCGTGCCTACCTAGGCCTCCATCTTGACCAGAAGTTGGCCGTTCATTTTTAACTTTGAGTGTGAAAGAAGAAGCCTCCCATTAGGAATAAGAGTTGAAAGTGTGTGCATTACCACAATTTTTCTGCAGGTTTCCTTTAGAGCAAGGGTGTCAAACTCATTTTCCCCGGGGTCTACATCAGCCTTGTGGTTGCCTTCAAAGGGCCAAGATAATTTTAGGACTGTATGAATGTAACTACTCCTTGACTTTTAAGGAGTTGAAATTCCATTCGGCCCTTTGAAGGCAACTGCGAGGCTGATGCGGCCCCCGGTGAAGATGAGTTTGACGCCCCTGCTTTAGAGTCACCTGGCCGTCTGGTGAGAGTTGGTTTAGTTAGAGCTAGAGAACATGGCCTTCAAGTCTGTCTAAATGGGTAGATACAGATGATCATGTGCTCGGGTGGGCTGCAAGTAAACAAGTACAGGATGGCCCTGCTCTGCCCTGTGACATCGCCACTGTGTGCCACTGAGTCTACCTCTGGTGGTGTACGTGACATGTGACCGAGGTTGTCAGTGCCAAAGCGTATACTGGGTTTTAATAAAGATTAATGTCTTTCTTATTTTCAGATACATATAACTTGAAGTAAATTCCTAGCATGTTTTCTCACTTCAGTGGCTCCCCTTGAACAGTATGAGACAGCTGGGGGAGGAAATGAACCCTGCAGGGGCCTGGCGGAGGGTGGGAGAGGGGTTAGGAAGGTAATCCTGGCTTCTCTTTGTTCACCTGAAGAAGTCCAGGTAGGCAGAACCCCAGGTTTTCAACTTTGAAGGATTCAGCTCCTATTGGGAAATGTATTTTCTGCTATGCCTTTTTAAAATAAATAAAATATGTTCACACAGAAGATACATGCACACCGCTACTTTGCCAATATGTAAACCACCAACTTGCTTAGATACGATAAAATTGAACATTTTTAGTATTGTCTGTTGTTAACTGCTTCTGCTTAACCAAAAAAGGTGCCCAAACAAATATGCTGAAGTTGTAATTAAGACAAGGATTATTGTATACAAGGATTTGTTGGTAGTGAGGATTGATTAAAGTTTGAATGTGTTTTTAATGGATCTCATTTCTTTATTTGAGGTTTATGAAGAATGATATGAGTGTGGGGAGGGAGTCTTGCTTGGCACATTTCTTTGGGTCCTTTCACTATATGAGTGAAGGAGAATCTGAGACTGTCTTAATAAAAATCGTAAGGAGACCAGCTTCTTGATTTGCTTAAAATGGCCTGATGCTTAATATTCTGAAATAGTAGGGAAAAGCTCTTTCTGCTTTTTAAATTGCTTGTATTACCTTTTTAATATTTGTTGTTGAGAAGCATATCTTATACCGCTCATTCCTGGTAAACAGTCACCTGTTGACTACATCTGACTAATTTCAGCTGATGTGGATCATGCTCAATAAAAAGGACAGTGTGAGGAAGGAGCATTTAAAAAATGGTGGCTTGAAGATGCAGTCTACTCCAGCAGGAGTTGGGCCATTTGCAGTTTATTTGGTATATGGGTTGCACGTGGAAGCCAGAGTTTACTGGCTTCGTATTTATGGGAATAATGTTCTAGCATACCTCAGAGATGGATGCCAGGTCCATGGACAGCCTTGCTGTTGGCCCCTCAATCCAGCTCAACAGAGAGGGATAGTTTTAATGACTCGTTAAAGTCTCTTGTCGCCCTGAGACTCAATTACTCAAACTCAGGGACCATAATCTAATTGAATCATTTTAATAAGAACTCATGATTTTCATCTAAATTTTAATTTAATCCACTCCAGTGAATTATGCTGAGGCTATTACAGCATCCTTTCAACTTCAGCAAAAAAGCCATCTCTCTACTTGCAAAGCAGGGCAATCCTTATATGTGTCTGGGTTCTTTCAAAGTAGAAGCATGCTCTTGCTTCGCCTTCTCTCTCTGAGCCTGTTTTTATGCTACATTGGTCCAGTTTGCGTGTTAATGGTGTACATATGTGCATGACAAGAGACAAGTACATTGAGCTTTGTGAACATGAAGAGATGTCTCAAGTAGGTGATGAGTGATCCGGACAACACGGAGCTGAAGCATTCATGTTTGGCCATCTTGGCCATCAGTGCTGACCAGCTATGCTGAAGTCTGTCGTCTGTGCTGTTCATGAGCGGGGCCAAAGTGAGGACCCGGTGACACAGGGTTCCGTTTCTATCACTCAGATGTGCACAGTGTTGGCCAACATTCAGCACAAACGTTGCTCTGTGAAACTTGGATTTAGCACTATAATAAAAAAAAATCAAAGGGAAAGGGAGACAGAATCAAATTTTTAAAAAGCCCAACATCCCTGCTTTTCATAATGAACTATACATAAGGTTATATTCACATACAGTTCTGTGATTTCTAACATCTTCTCATAGAAGAGCAGCTTCTAGACCTTGAACCTAAATTTCAAAAAGCAAAAACCATTAATCGGATGCTAATTAGCATGTATCATTGAATGTTATAGAGTGAGACAGGAAGCCCACCTTCCGTAAATGGCTCATTCCATTTCTCCTACACATCAGATCTCTGGCTGTTTCTCTCTCTCTCATTCATTTCTTTGCTGTGCAGACTGCAAAATATAATAACTTCTAAGCAGTGTGTAAAACAAAGTGCTCAATTCACTTTATTAAAATATCCAATAATAATTGATTTAAAGGCAATAAAATGTGTTCATTAGAGGGTTTATATTCAAGAAATATTGAAAGTATACCTAAAACTGTCACTTTTATTGTGAATGAACAGGATAATATAATTTGAAAAGAGTGTGATCATACTAAAGATTTGTCCTGCAGCATTATCTGATAGCTCGTAAAGTGCTGAAATTTAATATGATGCTTTCAGTCAGTTTAATTGAAATTTAATTGCCACTTTGGGCAGAAGGTTTAGATCTGATCAATAAAATATTAAAGATTTTGTGCTTTGGCTTGGAACAGCTCCTTTAGCGATGCATCAAGAGGACCCTATATTTTCGGAAATATTTGTTTGTTATAGTTCACACAGTGCTCAATATCACTTTTTAATCTGAAAGTTTTAATGTGCCGTGCAGACAAATAGTGGAAATAACAAAGCAATAGTTGACCCATTTAATTACAACATGATGAAAGAAGTAACGGTCACCTTCAGATTCATGAGAAAGGCATTAATGTAAAAGAGCAATAAATATTTTGAAATGTCAAACCTCAGAAAGACAGAGTCCAACTTGAGCTGGGTTGTAAATCAGACCGAGAGAAGGACCTTGAAAAAAAGATGGTTCTTTGGTATTTTAGAAATAATTACTAATACAAAAAGGGTAATGATGAAACTATAAATTACATTAAAAAGGGCCATTAGAGGGGGATTAGTTTATAAAGCTGAGAGATGGTTCTTAAAATTGTCCTGATGGTTATTTCTACTTTTCATTTTATTCAGGAACCCCTGCTCAATTATGTGATTATTCATAAACTAATTGATCACTACTTTGCAGTTTAAATATTAAAGTAAGTTAACTTTCTCCTTTTCAGGGACTCCCATGGGACTTTCATATTACCTATATTTTAGGAAGAGAGTTAGCCATTTCTTAAACTATATGAATAGTAAACTGCAGAATTACTTTCAGCTAAGTGACATCCCTATTAGTAAGTCTTAAAATCGTAATTTCTTTCAGATCACTATACTCCTAAGGTACCTCTGATATTTGTGTAGTTATAATCTTTCCCTAATGATCCTTGGTATCTAGTGTCTTTCCTAATGACCCTTTTCACTTATAGAACTTTTTCTAAGGTTCTATATGCAAACACATATATTCCGTTGTTTACCAGTCTCCTGTGTGGGTCTAACTTCAATAACATGGCATGTTGTTTTATTTGGCTGAGTGTATCTCTAGAGTGTATTTTCTGTTTACAATCATATTCAAACAAGGCTAATTATCTGTAATGAACATAATCACTCTTCTTTTTCTTCTCCAACAATCTGTCCCAAATTTCTTTTGGTTAATCATCTGTTATCACAATAGTTTTTAATCCTACAACCTTATTGGAATAATTTATTTATTTTCTTTTGAAAAAGAGACAATGTTTTTTCCTTGTGACCAGTAAAAAAAAAATTTTGTTTTGTGACATCTAGATCCTGGGCACTATTCTAGTGCCTAGTAATACAAAAATGCCTAAAAAATATTCCTGGCTTTAAGGAACTATATCCCAGAGGGGAAGAAGGACAATAATCACAGATAAGAAGATAATTTCAAATCCTGACAGGCACAATGAGGAAGACAGCCTTGTAAAGATTTAGTGGAAAGCATTTCAGGCAAAGGAAGTAGAAAATGTAAGGACACTGAGATAGGCAGGAGCCTGATTTCACAGTATATGAAGAATACCAATTTGGCACTTGTGCAGTAACCAAGGGGGAGACTGAAGGAAATGACATCAGAGAAGCAGGCAAGGACCAGATCATATAGGGCCATGTGCAGTCCTGTAGGCCGCAGTGATAAGTTTTGATTTTGTTGAAGTCTAACATGAAAGCACAGGAAGATGTTGAGCAGAAGCAAGCAGGTAGCGATTGGGTATGTGTATACGAGGTCTGTCCAGAAGTTGTCCAGCCATGTAATATGAAAAACAGAGACATTTACTGAAGAAGATACAAGATACATTATATGTAGGACAATGATGCCTTAGCCCCCTTCAAAGCAGGCACCTTGGGACCTCACACAGTTCTCCCAGTCACCAACAGCTGCCCCATCATATTTTCCTGAATCTCATAAATGGTTTAAAATCTCTTCCCTTTCAAAGGCAATTTTAGTTTTTGGAAAAGCCGGAAGTCACAGGACACCAAATCTGAGCTTTAGCTTTTGAGTCACCTGGATGATTTGATGTTTCACCAAAAAACTTTGCACAAGACATTTGATGAATCACAAGATGCATGAGTGGGCACATTGTTGTGATGAAGCTGCCAATCACCAGTGGCCTATAGATATAGCCTTCTGAATCATCTGAATAGTTTCTGTGGACAAATGTCCAATCTTAACGCAAATTTTGGTGTAGATTCATTGTTCTACTCATTCAGTCATTTGGAATGTGATGGCCACACAGTACATGTGCTCATTCAACAACATCTACCGTCCCCACTGACTAGTACAGTGAAGTCGTCATTGCTCACACATGTGCATTCCAGTCCACTCTCCTTGGTGGCCAGGTTACATCAATGTTGCACAAACCATTCTCATTATATTAACAATGGCTGTACTTTTTCCAGACAGATCTCTCTCTCTCTCTCTCTCTCTCTCTCTGTCTCTCTCTCACACACACATACACACACACACACCCACACACACACACACACACACACACACACACGATATAATGTGGGGATATCTCACTCACTGCATGATGCAGGTTGGACCAGTGGCAAAAAATAATAGACCACTGAAGCAGTCTGGGAAAGCCAATTTGAACCAATTGTTATCATGGACATGTTGAGAACTGGTCAAATTAAGATGTATTTTAGAAGGCAGGACAAAAAGATTTAGTGATAGATTGGGTATAAGTGTGGTGAGGATAAGAAAATATTCCAGATTAAATTTTAACTTTTGAGTGTGGGCCACTGAATAAAACAGCAGCGCCAATTACTGAGATGAAAAAGGCCTGGGAGAGTAGGAAGTATATTTGTGGGAAAAACCTGCAGTTCTGTTGGACCTCTCTCTGTTAAGTATGAGATGCATGTTGGAGAACCAAGTGAGAAGTGAAGGCGGCAGTTGGGTCCAGGCGTTTAGAGCTCAAGAAGGCTCGACATGGGATACACATTAAATTTTATTAGCATGTAAATGATGGTTTGAATCATCTGAGAAACTGTAATTAGAGAAGAGGGAACCAAGAATAGACCTTTGATAGTCTATCAAGAGAGATTTGGCAGAACAGGGGAAGTCAGCAAAGCAGATTAAAGAGTGATCAATAAAAGTGGAGAAAAATTAGGCCAGTGTGAAATCATTAAATCTTAGATACAGCATCATTTAAAGTAGGTTATTGTCTACTACTGAAGATCGGATCCTTTAGAAGAGTAATAGGAAAGATTCAGTGCCTCCAGGAGAGATTGGGAGGTTAAGAATTGAAGGCAGTGAATACAGACAATTAAAAAAAAAATAGGTTTGCTGCAATGGGGAACAGAGAAATGCAACAGACTCTGGAGAAATAAATGTGTTCAAGAAAGATATTTTTTCTCTTTTAAAAAAGAGTTGAGGGGTGTGGATGGAGGTAGAAAAGGGTATAAGCGGGATAAATGGTAATGGAGAAAAAATAAAATAAAAATAAACTATTAAAGAGTGTTATTAGAATATATTTGTATGTCTATGGAAATAATCAGAGGGGGAAAACTTACAATGCAATAGAGACAAGTAAAGAATATAGAGTAAAACTCTTTGAAAATAAACTTGGATTCAGAGCAAAAGTAGGACAGTTGGTCTTAGGTAAGAATGGAGAGACTGCTTACATTTGCACAGAAGGAAAGCTAGTACATGTAATTACAGATGCAGGCAGGTTATTGGAATTGGTAGTGGAAATATACAGTATTTCTGATTGCATTTATCTTTTCCATGAGACATGTAGCAAAAGCATCATCTAAGAGTGAGCAGTAAGGGGGATATTAGTTGAGAATTTGAATAGAGTGCAGGCATAAAACATATTTTGAAGAGGAGAAGATTGAATTTAATAGGCAAACAAACTAGGATCATCATGTATTTTTGAGTGCTAAATTGAGGCTTGTGATCCATAAATTTGAAGGGAATCCAGTAAGTATGAATACATGATTTTCTCCAGTAATTCTCAACTGTTTGTTTGCAGACACTGAATCAATGAGTTTAATCAGGGTTGGTGTATTGCCGGCTGAATGCTGCAGAGGAAGCTTGGAGCAAGGCAGCGACGGACGCTCACAAAAAGGTGACTATAGTGACAATGTAATCTGAATGGATTAGAAAGAAATTGTGAAGATCAGTGGCAATATGGAGAATGAAATAAACGGTAGAGGCAATTCTCAGTAAGGGCATAGACTTACTAGAGCATTCGTGTAAAGAAGCTAAAACAATATACAATGATAGAAAATGACTGCCGGACACTATGTTTAAAACTGAGATTTTAAAGGTGATGGTCTCCTAGTGGTGATGACATCTTTGGTATGGCCATGTGGCAGAGGTTGAGTGGTGGAAGCGATCATTGTAGGAGTTTAAGAGGTCACTTTTCTGAGAGAACTGAGAGGACATGTATTTGATGTCTCATCTGTGTGCAAGTCGAAGTCATCCAAGCACGGTGAGTGAGGACAGGAGTTCAGAGGTTAGAGTTATCGGTGAGGGAGGGGGAGGACCAGGAGCCAGGCAGATGCAAGAAAGAGTAAGGGTTGAAAAGTTTGGTGACCTGAGCTCTAAGTAGCGGGGGTCTTGAAGGAGAGACAGCTTAGAAGCAGCAAAAAGGCACTGCCGATGGCTCAAGGAACGTAAGCTGGGGGAGAAAGCCCGCTATGCAATGAGTGGAGCAAGAAAGCTGTACCTTTAGGGGACTTCAGGTTCTGATCGGATCAAAAATGTGAAAGGAACACTCAGAGAAGAGATGGTAGGGGAGTCAGGTGGTAATGGGAAAGGGCCTCAGAAGGCTGAGCGGGAAGGTTTGGGTACATGGAAAGGGGTGAGAGATAGAGCTAGTGTAAGGGAGGAATACAAATTTATAAGTTTGGGAGTCATGTCGTGATTGCCAGGGCTGGCTGCTTGCTTAGCCTCTGACAGTGACTGAAGGGGAACGGATATGAGGGTTGATAAATCTGTTCCTGGAAGTCGGAACAACAGCGGTTCAAGAACTGGAGTGCTTAATCTTGTCTCCTGCTAGCAGTCCCGGCTTGCAGTCATCACGGACTCCAAAGAATTTAGCCACATGTCACACCCCAAGTGGAGGAGTAAATGCATCAGACCCATTGGTAACTTATGTTCTTGGAGTCTGATGTGCCCCTGTTGGCTGAAGCACAGCTTAAGTGGTCTGACCATATTAACCTTCAATGTCTTGGATAGTTTAAGGGGCAAAAATAAAGATCTTGGACTCAAAAACATGGTTTAACACCCTTGGCAGATCATAATATTGTTTTATTATTTAACTGTTCTGAATGTTACGTTGTTCTCTATATCATGAAGATAACTTTTTTATTTATAAATATTAGAGAAATAATTATTTCTGGAACATGAAAAGCAGCTGAGAATGATCAGGATCTTCCTTCTTATCTGCATATAATTTTTAAAAAGACCTATGGTTTGATTTTTACAAATGGTGAAATATATCCAGGAGAGGTATCAGGGAGAAGAGTTACGAACTTGGAGCCTCTCTAGGCCTCATGATTTATGCAGATGGCCCTTCTGCTGATGGTCAGATGGCCCTCCAGGCTGCCAGGAGAGCTTTGTTTACTAATTCTGTCCCGTCCTACTGCAGGCAGGCAGTTGACTGCAAATATCCTGCGGAGCTTCAGTATGATACTTCAGGGTGAGTTAGGTCAAAGAAATCTGAAACTTGCACTTCAACTGTTAACATTAGGACTTCAGCTGGTAGCCCAAAAGGTCTCTTGAATCCAAGGCATTTTAGACAAGAGCAAAGGTGAAATTAGGAGGCAAAACTTCAACCATGCAGATGGTCAATGGTACATGTTTAAAATTTTTGACCTGGAGGCATATAATACATCATTCTTTCCCTGGGTACCTGTTTGACATTGCTAAATTATTTATTTATTTTTCTCACATACTTCTTAAGTAAAACTACCCTGGGGAAAATATATGGTGAACCGCAAGTTAACTTTTGACAATGGGATGACCACCTGATTCCTAGTTTTGAGTAAGCATTAAGAAACAGAACAATAAAAGTGAGTAAGAGATATGATCCCAGCTTCAAGAAGTTTGTAGTCTGTCACAGAGACTGTATACTCTGCCCGCTTCCTGAAGGGCATGTTGGACTTCTACAACGTAAATTTGAAGCTCTCCATGAGACTTGTCTCTGGTACTTGTGTGTTTTCTTGAGAGTGTGATCTAGGACCCTTCCATATTACAGTTCTTGCTTATTGATTCTGTTACCTTTTTAAGAATAAAAGAACACAAAAGATATGCCATCCTTAAACAAATATTGGAAAACAAACTTTTAGATACGAAGAAACTATTCCTGATTGTACTCCAGAAAAACAATCACCACTAATATTTTGATGACTGTTTTTCATTCCTGCATTTTTTTTATTTATAAACATTTTTGGTTATTATTTTTTATAGTTTTAATTGTGCTCTGAGTATTATACTAATTGTGGTGCCGCTGGAAGTCTGTTCATTGCGTAGTGAAACGGTGCTATGGGTAAGAGTGTAAACTCTGTCCTTTTCAGTGTGTTCTTGACTTACCTGGTTTGATTTTGAGCAAGTTATTCTACCATTCCATGCCTCGGCTTCCTTGTTAGTCAAATCAGGATAACAGTATCCTCCTCACTGAGTTATTGTGAACATTGAATGTCACTGCATAGGAAACACACAGTCAGTGCCTGAAACATAATGTTTCTATGTATTTGGAGGGACTTTGTTTTCTAGAAGTTGACATTTAAATTTCTATTACAAAAGTCACATAGGGTTATTAAGATATAGAAATAAATGGAAGATAAAAATAAATAATTATGGCTGGCAGTGGAGACACTCAGGGATAACTACCAAAAGCATGTTTTACACAGGGGTCTGGGTATTTCACGGAACCCCAGGCAGGGTCCAGCTAATGGATACAATTATCTTGGGTCTGCAATTGGTGCGTTTTATTTTACCGGCACCGAGATGTGCAGCAGATGGGTTACTGTCACTCTGACCTGCTCAATTCTAATTAACAATTTGCTGACAATTTAGTGGTAATTCTGGGACCAAGTTAAGCTTTTTGGTAAATGCCAGCTTCCAAGTTATTTAAAGGGTATAATCATGGACTGTAGACATTTCCATACCGCTTTTTGTGTGTTTCCTTTACAAAATTTTTCCCCTCAACATAGTGTTCATTGAGTGCAGATTGTATGCTAGTGTATCTTCTATGGGCGAGGAACATAGTTTCCTGATCTTACAGAGGTAAAATAATAATGCACTTTATAATTTTGGCATTAAGAAAATATCAGTTTTTGCTGTGCTGTGTTGTGGGCTTAAGTCATATTTTGGAAATGTTTTAAGGTATGTATGATTTGGTTAGTTTTGGACTAACCAAAGACTCTGATCTGTGTTTGGGCAGTAACAGCCCAAGAAATTGCTATAATATACTTTCTTACTTTTTTTTTAAGTATGGTAAAATGAAATTTACATGCTGGGAGATTATTCCAATTTTTCACCAGGAGAGTCCACACAGCACAGCACAGCAGGGGGCACCATTCCTTGCAGACAGAGAAGTGTTTTGTAATTTCATACACCTGGTTTAAAACCGGACTCGCTGTGTGGACTCAGGCACATTATTTAGTTCTTTGTGCTTCGTTCTTTTTGTGTACATGAGAGTGCGGATCGTGCCTTTGTGGTAGGATTTTCCATACTGATCAAATGAGATCATGTGTATTATTACAAAGCTTGCACTTCTATTGTGGTTCTTGCTGCTGTTGTTTTCGTGAAGCAGAAGGCTCCTGGGATCCCTCACCAGGATGGGAAGCAGCCCTTTGCTAAGTCGCGCTCGGAGGGCAGCAACGCCTTGGCAGGGAGAGGCACGTTGGTTTGGGAGGCTATGTGGCCTCAGCCTGACCAGAGGCGGGGATGGATGGGGCTGGAATCACTCACCTCGTGGGAACAACATGGGAGGTGTGGATGGATTCTAAAGAAACTTGGGTTCGGTATCAGTATGGTATCAGCTCAAATGTCACTTCTGATGATTGCTGGCAAAGAATAAATATCTTTAAATCTTTCCCACTCCTCCTTGCCTCGTGAGACTTAATGACTTACTATTTCTTGTTCATCACTTTATTGACTGAATTAGTCCACTTTCTTGCCCATCTCTAACCACGCTCTATGTCTTAGAGTGGCACAGATAGCCGCTCTTCCTGGAGGCCCCAAAGCAGCTCTGTTTTTACACGTATTCAGTAAGAGATAAGGCTACAGCCTTTTCTGAAGGCTCTGAAAAGCTTACCTAACTGAATTCTAAATTTAGAAAAGGGAATGCGTTTTAGGGAATTAAGGCGAGCAGTGGAAAATCGCTTCTCCCCACCTGCTTCCGCTGATTTGATTCAAGACTCAACCTTAGTTTCCACATGTGTAAGACAAGGAGAATTTCCCACCTTGTTATCGCTGAGGAATGTGAAGAATTTGAATGGCGAATGGTTTGATCTTAGGAAGGAGAAAGGAATAAATTGCTCACTTAATAAATTGCCGAGCCACTTGGGTACTATTTAGTGGATTACCTTTTCTAGAGTGCTAACGGATAGAAAATGGTAAATGGCAGTAACTGGAAGACTTAATGCCGCTTTCATCTCTTGCACTGAAAGACTCTGCAGTTTCCTTAGAATGAAATGGCGTTATTTCTTCCCTTCCATCTGAGAACCAGCAAACCCCTGAAAAAGGGAGAGATTATTACTTTTTCCCACATTGCATAACCATTGGAACAAAAGGGATGTCACAGCTCTACACACACACACACATGCACACCAAAAATGTTCATCATGAAGTCCAAAAAATTCTTTCTTTAAAATTAATTACTTAAACTTGCTATTATTTTTTATCATTTTAAAATTGTTATTCTATTACAGTAGTCCCAATTTTTCTCCCTTGGCCCTCCTCTGCCCATCCCAGCCCCTCACCCCCACCCCCCACAGTCAGTTCCCACACTGTTGTCCATGAAAGAAGAGAAAGGGACTAGCCAAAGGTGTATGAATGACTCCTTTAAAAACTATCACTTAGTCCTGGCAGGTGTGACTCACTGGGTTGAGCACTGGCCTGTGAACTGGAAGGTTGCTGGATTGATCCTTGGCCAGGACACATGCCTGGGTTGAGGGCCAGGTCCCTTGTTGGGGTCATGTGAGAGGCAACCAATAAATGTTCTCTCGCACTTGGATATTTCCCTCTCTTTTTCCCTTCCTTTCCCCCTCCTGAAAATAAATAAATAAAATCTTTTTAAATTTTATTTTATTTATTTATTTTAGACAGAGAGGAAAGGAGGGAGAAAGAGGGAGAGAAACATCAATGTGTGGTTGCCTTTCATGCTCCCCCTACTGGGGACCTACTGGGCAACCCAGGCCTGTGCCCTGACTGCGACTGGAACCGACAACCCTTTGGTTCTCAGGCCGTCCCTCAATCCCCTGAGCCATACTACCAGGGCTAAATAAAATCTTTTCAAAAATCAAAAAACTATCATTTATCATTAAAGTAACTAAAAATACTGCGTACTGACTATGCGCAAGGCTTTGTGTGAGACGCTGGGAGGAGCACAAGTGAATGAGGCAGCCTCCCACCCTCCACTTGCTATGAGGAGAAAGGACTTTCTGCAGGCTCTTAATCTCGTTGGCCTTTCGAGAGGGCTGGCTGCTTGCCTCCTAATACCCTGTGCTGTAACGTAGTTACACATACAGGCTACCGGAGAGAGTGGGAACCTAGGACAAGTGGATTTTAAATTGAGATTCCTCCAGCTGGGAGCTGATTCTACCCCATGTTCTCTTGTGTGGTGGCCTGTTCCTGGGAGCGAGCGCAAGGCCCCAGGGAAACACCCACTGCACGTTGCTGCAGCGTGTGCGCTCACCGAGCTCCGGTAGCTGTCTGTGCTGCCCTGGCTGGACTCAGTCGGGAGGGAAGGGTGCACTTTCGAGCACAAGGCCACGGTTCCTCACTGGTGTTCCTAAAGTACAGATACTGCAAGAGCTTCTGAAGTCACGGTCATTAAGGAGAACCAGATTTCAGGACCTGGCAAGGCAGATGGGCCAACAGGAGGAGGAACACCACGATTTAAGTTAAGTTTTGGTAGTAATGGATGGTCTAATTGACTCAGAGCTGCTTCCACAGATTATGGTGTAACCTGGGTGGCAAAACATGTCTTCTTAATTTGAAAAGTAATATATGCACATGATATAATGGGAACCCCAACACACACACAAATACACACAAATATACACGTGGTTAAAAAAAATCTAAAAGCCAGTTCCACTAGAGATAAATGTTCTTAACATTTGGTATATTTTCCTTTTTATTTTCTAAATGGGAGCCATATCATATATTCAGTCTTGCAGCTTGATTTTGTTCAGTTAGTAACACATTGAACACATTTTTCCATATAATTAAATATTCTTTAAAAAGATTATTTTGAATCGCTGCCCTGTTCCCTTCTTATTGGGCATTAAGTTTGTTTCCTAGGTTTTATCTACATGAATAAACCTCTAATAAATATTCTCATTTGTAATAACCTTTGCCTATAATTTTTTTAGATTCCTAGAAATAGCATTACTGGTTCAAAGGGTACAATTTTTGAAGGCTTTTGCTATATTTCACGAATTGCTTTTGGAAAAGATCGTACCATTTTACACCCCTATCCTACCATAGGCTTTTCAGGGTGCTGCTTGATAACTGGTATTGGGTTTAAATGATTGTCTCCAGAAAACAAAATCACACAATTCGCTATACTCTTGAGTTGTTTTGGTGCTTAATAGAGACAGAGTTTTTTTTCTCTTCAGAATGAGTTTAACTTTACAATGTTGTGTAGAGAAGAGCTTAAATATAGGGACAATTGCACATTTTGTACGTCTGCCATTTGGTGAGAAGTGATAAAATTAACATTCATACACATGTGTATGTATAGACAAAAAAGATTTATATCTAAAACACCTTTTGGGGTGTTTTTCTTAATTCAAGAATAGGATAAAAACACATCCACACTCATAACTCAGCTATATATTTGGTGATACATGAAGGTCTGTCCAGAGAAAGTCCAGCCATTGTTAATATAATGAGAACGGTTTGCACAACATTGATGTAACCTGGCAGCCAAGGAGAGTGGACTGGAATGTGCACGTGTGAGCAGTGATGACTTCACTGTACTGGTCAGCAGAGGGGTAGACGCTGTTGAGTGAGCATGTGTACTGTGTGGCCGTCACATGCAAAATGACTGAGCGAGTAGAGCAATGGATCTGCATCAAATTTTGCATTAAGCTTGAACATTCCTCCACGGAAACTATTTGGATGATTCAGAAAGTTCCAGGGATGATGCAGCGCATATACAAGTGTGGCATGAACACTTCAGAGACGGTCAAGAATCTGTGGAAAGTGATCCACATTTTGGAAGGCCTGCAACAAACACAGCACCTGATATTGTTGAACACGGCAAACACAGCACCTGATGTTGTTGAACATGGCAGGGCTGCCATCAACAAAGATCGGCAACTGACAGTGCCGGAACTAGAATCGGATCTGGGGATTCCCAAAACTTCCGTGTCCCAGATACTGGCTCAAAATCTTGGCATGAAATGTGTCATGGTAAAATTCATTCTGTGACTTCTGCTACCAGAGCAGAAGCAATATCGTGCTGCAGTTGCTAATAACTTGATTCAAACCACTACCAATGAACCAGATTTCCTCAAGAAGGTCACAACTGTAAAGGGGACTGAGGCAGCGTTGACCTGTGTACAATGTTTCTTGTACTTTGTATTTTCTTCAATAAATGTCTCTAGTTTCCATAGCACATGGCTGGATATTTTCTGGACAGTATGAAAGATTGGTATAAATCATACCTCAGAAAATCCAATATTATATACTAGTACTATAATAGCATATATAGTATTTTGTGCCTGGTCTCAATTCAATGTAGTTATGCTTTTTTAAAAAACTTCAACAAGTTCTCATTTACTAGTTTTTAATAACTGCATAGTATGTTGTTTGAGGTTGTATTTGAGGTGATTATTCAAATAATCACCACTGTTGAACATTTAATCTACTATTGATTTTAACCTTTTCCAAACACTCTTGCAAAGATTCATTCTGTATCCCTTTCATTATTTAATTTAATTCCCAGAAGTGCAATTTCTACATCGAAGGGCATTCATGACTCAAAAGCACTTGAGGATGATTAAAAGATAACCAGAAACAAACAGAAAGATTGTGCTGGATTATCTTTCTGTGAGCAATAAGAAATCCTGAGAAATTTGTAATATATAATTTTGAAGCTTATTTCTTGTTTTATCTTTTCATATCTTGTCCTTGTTAGTTTTCTATTGCTGCTCTAACAAATTACTCTAACTGAAGGGCTTAAAAGAACACGCATTTGCTATCTTGCAGTTTTGTGGGTCTCATGGGCTAGAATCAAGGTGTTGGCAGGGATGTGCTCTCTCCTTTAGGCTCTTGATAGGATCCATTCTCTCCTTCTTTAGCTTCTCGAAGCCGTGCACATTCTTTGGCTCATGGCCCCTTACTCTGGAGTGTGCAAATGTGGGTCAGACTCTTGCACTGCACCACTCTGGCTTCTGCTGTCTCCCCTTCCACTTTAAGGACTCATGATTATATTGGGCCCATCTGAACATCCAGGATACTCTCCCCAGGTCAAGGAGCATAAGTTAATCATATCTGCAAAGTCCTGTTTGTCATGTAAGGTAACGTATTTCCGCTTTGGGGTAGGGATTAGCCTGTAGATATTTGGGGGACCCATTATTCTGTCAGTCACATTGTCCTTGTCCCTCTCATTTTTTCCCGTGTCTTTCATCCCTGTGTCTTTTGTTATAATTGAACTTCCTTTTTTTTTCTTATAGCTTTTAAGGTGGACCCAAGTCTAGACATCCTGCTTCAGATGTTGGTACTTATTCAGTTATCAATCCTTAATGTGGCTCTCCCTCAAACATTTGCTAAGCAACATGGATTTTAAAATGACAAAGATCATTATTTTATTTGATCCTTAATTTTCAAGCTTCTACTCTCCGAGGATACGTTTTTCATTTCAAAGCCATAGGAACTGGTGTCACTTTCTCTCTGTACTGATAACACAGGATTAAAATTGCTGCACCAAATAGTCTTCTATTTTTCCCTCCCCTACTAATTTATCACAAGCAGATATTCTACCAGAAGTTGGGAAGAAAGATTTCCAGCTGATGGGCAGCACCTCTACCTTGTGGAAGATTCATTGCCCTGCACATTTTGAATCTGCTGACAAGAAACTTGGAGCAGAAGTAATCAGAGCCCTCACAAGATTGATTTTTGTCCCCTGCTGGCATATGGCGTAGAGGGTGGAAAGGTGCTCATCTCTCAAACTAATCTTAACTATTTAGAAGCCATTATTGCAGGATTACAAATCATCAGAATGCTTCCTTTTTTTCTAACAACATTATTTATTAGCAAGACCTTCAAATTAGTCTTGTATCTTGGCTTTGCACTATTTTAAAAATCAACCCTGATATGTTTTGTCTAAAAAGCATTGCATTTAGTACCATCACTTTAATTGCACAAATGTGAAGCCAAATTCCATTTCCAGTTCACATTTTAAAAATAATTCAAAACCAAAATGCAAATTGATTCTTGTCTTCGGTTTGTAAGAAATGCTTAAAGTCAACTTGTCATGAAGGAGAAATTGAATCTATTACCTGTGCTGTTCCAGGAAGGAAGATGTACGGAAAGGAGAATAGCGAGATTTATCTGATGTTTGGCTGATATATGAGTATATAAAATCTTAAGTAATACTGATAATGTCACACAATATTGCAACATATATTTTCAGTTGCACATTATAAGACAATAAGGCATAAATGGAAATTAAAGGGAAAAATCTGAATGGTTGTCAGGGAATACTTTTTCATTCAGAGAATCATAAACATATGGAATGGTGTGTCAGGCAAAGTTTCTAAGATGAGAATATTGGAGTAATTACAAAATGGATTTATATCCTGCAGATTGAAGTGCACACAATAGGAAAAAGCATTGAGTCAAATGATTTTTAACCACCCCCCACCCAAAGCACCTCATGAGAATGCATTTCACAAGAATTATCTAAAATTGTGAGGCATCAGAAAGATGGAATTGTTTAATTCTTTAAGCAATAGCTATTTAAAAAAATAAGATAAGAAAAAAGAAATAAGGAGAGAGAATACCAAGACTGGGAGGGAAAGAACTAAGCAGGTGTGAGAGAAGACAATGAAAAACTGTTTAAATAAAATGGATGTATTAATTCAATTTCACAAAACCTGACTAAAGGCTGAGCACTTGGTGAAAGTCACCATAAGGACTTTTTGAGACTTGGTGGATGATATTTTTGGCACAGTTATCCTATTTGCTCTAGGTACCTCTTGTACCAAGAATTCTTATTCTTTGCATCTGAACCCAGTTTACTTATAACCCCTATTTTCTTCCTCCCTCTTACTCAGAGCAGATATTGGTGCGAGAACACTGAAACACTAGTCATTCCTAAGCGGAGCACCTGCTGCTCCCCCTTGAATATACTGCCGTGGGTCCGCTAAGCAGATTCTAAATTTGCTGTTGCAGCTTGGGGAGTTGGAAAGGAATTGGTTGGTTAACTGAAACATGGACCAAAAGGGGCTCCATAGTGAGTGAGTTGAAACCCGCCATGGTTTACTGTCGAGAAAAAGATTCAAAGACTTAGGGAGAGTGAAGCGGCTTTGTTCATTAAGCCGCATTTACTCTCCTCGGGAGGATCCAGAAGACACAGCCTTTTTACCACAACCGTGAGAAATACATTTGTGAGGGGAGTGCCAATACCCTTAAGGAGCTCTGTAGTCACTCTTCTCTGTGAACTAGCCCTTACGTGGGAGCTGTGGCCACTGAGCTGGAAACCCTAAACGCAATGTGGTCCAAAATGTGATTTCATTGCTTGAGAAAATTAGCATATCCCATGGTACCTGGCACGAAGCCATTGATCCAACAAACGTTTTTTTCCCTCAATACCTGCTAGTAAGGACCACCAGAAGCAGTTTGCTCTTAGCTGAGAGGGTCAGTAGTACACCTTCGTTGTCCTACTTCAAGTGCACGAAACTCTTCAGCCCTGTGCCATACTTTAGTCGACAGGCATTTTGATCACTTTCCCCTTCACAAGATATCACAGTGGCCTATTATATTGTTGCCCTTATGGTCTTTCGATATAGTAAGCAAGAAGTAGCCATTATTCTAGACTTATTGGTAAGACATTTTGAAGGGTGGAAAATCTGAAAAGAATTCAGGGGCCTTGCAGATTCCACACATAAGTGATACTATCACAATGTACTCTTTAAATATCTTACAATTTTATTTGTCAACTATACCCAGTAGAGAAAAAAAAAATGCCAGGGCCATCTACCTAAATTTCTGGAGTAAAATTTCTAGGGGTCCAGTGGTGTGGAGTATGTTGACATATTCTTCCCAAAGTGAAGACAAAAGTGTTGCTTGTGCCCCTTTTACAACCAAGGAAGAGGCACAATGCCCAGTGGGCCTTTTTGGATCTTGGAGGCAAGATATTCCTCACTTAGGTGTGTTTCACCGGCCTGTTACTGAGTAACATGAAAAGCTGCCAGTTCTTCTCCAGAGCAGGAGAAGGCTCTGCAACAGGCCTAGGCCACTCTGCTGTTCGTGCCTTGTGACCCGGCAGGCCCAGTGTTGCTTGAGGTGGCGGTGGCAGATCGGGATGCTGTTTGCAGGATTTGACAGGCCCCTATAGGTGAATCACGGTGCAGGTACTTAGAAGCAGGCCCCCAAATCCCCTGTAGGTAAGGATTCTTCTTCTGTGAAACAGAACGCTTCACTGTGGGTCACTAAATTCCCATGCACCTTGGGCTGCCCATCAAGAGCCCGTTGTTCTCTAATGCACCAAGCAATACGGCTGGGCATGCACGCCAGCACTCCATCATCAAGGGGATACAACATCGGGCCCTAGCAAGTCCTGGAGGCAGAGGTAAGTTTCGTGCGGCCCAAGTACCTGTGGCCCCTGCTCCGGCCACTCTACCACCTTTGTCCCAGTTTGTACTTACGGCCTTACGGGGAGTTCCCTGCAATCAGCGGACAGATGAAGAGAACACTCAGGCTCCGTTTACAGATGATTCTGCATGGTTTGCAGGCCACACCTGAAGTGGACAGCTGCAGCAATGCAGACGCTGTCTGAGACATCCCTGAAGGGTAGCGGGGAAGGGAAATCCTCCGAGGGTACCGAACTCTGAGCAGTGCGCTGTGCTTAGAAGAAAAAAATGGCCAGATGTGCAATTTTGTACTAATTTGTGGTCTGTGGCCAATGGTTTGGCTGAATGGCTAGAGACTTGGAAGAAAAATTATTGGAAAATCGGTCACAAGAAAGCTTGAGAAAGAGGTGTTTAGATAGATCTTTCCGAATGAGTGAAAAGCAGATGTTTACACTCCATGTGAATGCTCACCGAAGGGTGAGAATTTGAATAATCAAGTGGGTAGGACAGTGTATTCTGTGGATACCAGTTGGCTCCTTCCCCCAATCATCTGTATTATCACCCAGTGGGCGTACGTAAAAAGTGGCCATGGTGACGCAAAGAGAGGTTGTGCTAGGACTCAAGAACATGGACTCGCACTCACCAAGGTCACCTGGCTGCACACTGCTGACCGCCCAGTGTGCCAGCAGCAGAGACCAACACTGACCCCCTGATACAGCACAATTATTCAGGGTGACCAGCCGGCTTACCTGGCGACAGATTGATTACGTTGGACTGCTTCCATCACGGAAGAGGCAGCATTTTGTTCTGACTTGAACAGACAATTACAGTGGATACAGATTTGCCTTCCCAGCATGCACTACTTCTGCCAAAACTACCATCTGTGAACTTACAGAATCGCCTTATCAACCATCGTGCTATGCAACATAGCATTGCTTCTAATTCAGGCAGTCACTTCACAGCAAAAGAAGTGGGGCAAAGGGCTCATGCTTACGGAGTTCACTGCTTTTACCATGTTTCTCTACCATTTTGAAGCAGCTGGTTTGATAGAATAAGTAGCGAAATAGACTCTTGAATATTTAGTTACAGTGCCAACTGGGGGGCAATCCCCTGCAGGGCAGGGTCACGGTACTCCAAGGTCTACATATGCTCTGAATCAGTGTCAAATCTGTAATTGTATTTCTCTCATAGCCAGGTTGCATAGGTTCAGGAATCAAATGAGTGGGAATGAGGGTGGCATCATTTACTGCTGTCCCTAGTGACCCACCAGCAGAATTTATTTTCTTGGCCCGCAACCTTATACTCTGTTGGTCTAGGTCTTAGCTCTGGAGGAGGAATGATTCCCCTAGAAGATGCAGCGATGATTCCACTGAGCTGGAAGTTAAGACTCCCATCTGGCTCTTCCAGACTTCTCATGCCTCTGAACTCACAGGCAAAGAAGGGATTAGTGGTGTTGGATGAGATGGCTGATCCTGACAACCGACAGGAAATTGGACTAAGACTCCACCACGGAAGTGAAGGAGAATATGTCTAGAATACAGAAGATCGCTTAGGGTGTCAAGTATTACCACGCCCTGTGATGGAAAGTCAATGGAAAGACTGTTACAACCCAGTTCAGGCAAGAGTGCTAATGAGACCCTTTGGGAATAAAGATTTGGCTCATCCCAACAGGTAAAGAACCATGAACAGTTGAGGTTCTTGCTGAAGGCAAAGGTAATAGAAAACTGATGGTAGAAGATGGTTATGAATACAACTACAACCATATGACTAGTTATAGAAATGAGAACGATAATTGTCATAAGTGTTTAATTTTGTTATGAATGTGTGTATTGTGTGCATGCCCAATATCTTTGTTTTCTTCCCTGTCTTATCCCTTTATCATGTAACGTAAGATGTATTTATTTATATAATAGTATTTCTTGTTAGTTTACATCATAGTGTTTAAGTTACAAGATACCAGGGACAACAGTAAACATCAATCGAAGATATTACATCTTCCTTCGGCAAAGAAGTTAGGGTGTTTTCAGTTGTACACAGAATAATTGTATCCTATTAGGCAGAAGTATGACCTTGGTATTCTCTTTATCAGGAGACTAAGTATGATTTAGGGAGATCTATATGGGTGCCAAGTTGATAAAGGGTGGTTAAAATTAACCTGTGATGGTTAATTTTATGTGTCAGTTTGGAGGGTGTTAAATATTAGTGAGACTAACATTTAAATGGGTGAACTTTTAAGATGGACAAAGCAGATGACCTTCCATAGCGTGGGTAGGCTTCATCCAACCAGTTGAAGGTCCGAACAGCACAAAAAGCCAATCTCCTTGAACAAGACAGGATTCTCCAGCAGACGGCCTTCAGAGCTCTCAGAAACACTGGGAGGTGAACAGATTACCTTACCTGGCGTAAGAGACTGTCATATGGGATGAAGTTAAGGAAATTACAATGGGAAGAACATCTTGAATCATCTGGTTAGTCTAATGTAAACAAAAGGGCCATCCTAAGAAGGAGGCAGGAAATTCAGAGTCACCACCTACTGGCCTTCAGGGTGGTTGTGCACCATCAGTTTTCCCGCGGCTCCCCGCCAGGCCACACTGCAGATTTTGAACTTGCCATCCTCTGTAATTACATAAACCAATTTCTTATAATAAATTTCTTTCTATATACGTACACATGCTATTGTTTTGTTTTCCCTGAATGACCCTCACTAATATATACTCCAAATATTTTACTTCACTTTTGCTTTGGGCATTTAGGGCCAAAATAATTACCTTCTGACATAATTGTTTAATTTTTTGCTTGTTATAAAAAAATGAGGTGGGATGCTTAGAGAATCCCTATAAAATAAGTGTTATCTTTAAGACATTATTTCACCCTGTGTTTGCCCAAATAAAGGTGTTTACACAAACCCTAGGATAAGAATTTCTATTAGAAGTTTTTTTTTTAATGATTAAAAAAATATGTAAGGATAGATGCAAGCATATTCAAGAAACTCATGATACAGAAATGGCTTTATGACTCAGGAGAGTCACCTTTTTAGGGTAGATATTCTGCAACCCCTTTTATTTAGTTCTGTATGAGTTGTATCTCACAAGAGAATTAGACCCTGGAGTTATTCCTTAGCACAATTGCTTCATGAGTGAGGTTAGCAGGTCTCCCAAAAGATTGTAAGCTTTGGTGACGCAGAGAATTTGGCGTATTTTTTCTGTTCTGATAGCACCTATCAGGAATAATATAGTAAGTATAGTACAGCATAGCATTAACTATGTAGTGTAATACATAAATACAGCAAATGCTCAATAAATACGCTGCTTGTGGTTTGACTATTGACCACTACGTCTTGCCTTCCCAGATCAATTGATCACTCAGACGAACTGAATCATCTAAAGTAAGGTTAAGAATAAAATTCATGGTAGAGAAAATGAACCTTGAGGAAGGAATTATTGCAAGAGATAATAGAGGTCAATAACATAAATATAAATTGTATCAGGTTTCTGTAGCTGCTGTAACAAATAAGTACATTACTCCGTGGTTTAAAACAGCACAAATTACCTTACTATTCTGTAGGTCAGAATCTGAAAATAGGTCTTACAAGTCTAAAATGAAGGCGGGGGCAGTTCTGTGTTCCTTTTGGAACTTTCTGGGGGGAACTCCTTTCTTTGCTTTTCCAGCTTCCAGATGCTGCCTGCATTCCTCGGCTCGTGGCTCCCTGCCAGCCACAGCATCCTCCGCCCTCTTCTTCCATCGCCACATCTGCTTCCCTGACTCTGACCCTCCTGCCGCCAGCCTCTTTTAAGTCCTGTTTGATTACGTTGAATTGCCCCAGATAATTCAGGACAATCTCCCCGCTTCAAGATTCTCAACTTCACCACACAGGAAGAGTTCCTTTTGCCATGTAAAGTAGCACAATCACCTATTTTGACAGATCAGAATGGAGACATCTCTGGGAGGGGGGCGTTATTTTGCCTACCACATAAATAAATACTTATTAAAAGAGTTTGGCATTTTCTCACTCTTAAGAATAGAAAATGCGTCTGTCTCTTCATTTTTCCAACTAAAGTTAAAATAAAGGAAAGTCTGGATTGTATGTGTGTGGAAGATTCCACAATGAAATGTGTTTTGATGGTTTCATGGCAGATGTTTCTCTCACCCAAGGACACTCTCCTCAGGAAACAGCAGGAGCCTCTTGTCTACTCTCTCTTTTGGCTTGGAATTCATCTCCTCATCAGCTGCCAACTTCAGACTGTCGCGGGCCTTTCACTTTACAATCCTTTCAAGTTAATATCTGTGATATTGATGGGGAACTTGCAATACTTATGCAAATCAGTCATGGCAATGAACGGGGCATCGTAAGTCAGGGCATGCCCAGAGTGTTAGTACCAGCAGCATTCATGTTTAGCACGTTTAACCTCTCAAACAACCTGTACAGTGCAACTCATTTGCATACCTGTCTATGTGTATCTTGAATTTTCTTGGTTATTTTTTTTAATAAAGATAAGTTGTGGATTCAGAAATGTAAAAAAAAAAGTTAAGATAGCTCTATGTTTAAATAATCCAAATTATATCTTTAGGGCTTCAACATGGTAACACTTATGAACAGGTGTGAAAATCTCTTACTCGAGCTTTTTCTGCCTCTGTCATAGATTCAAGTAAAAGTGTTATAGAAACTGGAAGTGGACACTTGTTGATGGTTCCGGGAGGACGCAGGTTCCAGATTTAGAAATTTTATTTTCTCTCCTAATTTGAGTACCTTTTCCTAGGTTAGTGTTAAAACTTAACCATATTTCCCCTCTCCGTATCATCTGGAGTTTTTATGGGGACAGTCATTTACTCCTCAAATAATTGTTAAGCACCTCATGCCAGTGTGAAAAACGGAAATTCAGTGGTGAGTAAGAGAGGCATGGTGTCTGCTCTTAGAAAACCTATGTCTAGTGGGGCCTGGGGGCAGTCGTAAGCAATCACATTAATGTGTTGATTTGTGTTATAACACAATTATGATAAATGCTGCCAAGCCAAAGTACAGACGGAACATTTAACCTAGTCAGGGGGTGAGAGAAGCCGGCCCTAAGGACAGAGTTTTAGGTTGAAGTGGGGCAAATTCTGTTTGTAGATACTTTCTCCAACTAGTCATTTTTCCTTCTACTGCAGCTGTGCACTTTTACACCATAGACTAAACTTTTGACTTGGATCTTTCTCCCAGTTTATTTTTTAAACAAATACTGTTTTCTGCGGCTTCAATGAGACAAAGTCCTGCTGCCAGCACCGACTCCGAGAAATTTTTGTAGTGTTTATCGCTCCTCCAGGGCCGTCGCTCACCTCGGCCTTGGCAATGAAGTTAAGGCTGAGCTGTTGGTCCAGCACCCTTAGCTCCCCAACTTCTCCTCCTTGAGTAAATCCAGGCTCGGCGTAGGAGGTCCGATTTGCTGAGGTGTGACTGCGGCTCTCCCAGCAGCCACACAGCGGATTCTGGGCAGTGCCTTCAGCTGCGGTAGCTCCCTGTGCTCTCTCTCAGTTGGCTGACCGGTTTCCAGCAAGCAGGGAGGAGGGTGAAGCCAGTCTGTCTATCCACCCATCATCTCTCTGTCTATCATCTAACTATCTCATCTTTAAATATCTTAAATCTCAGCACTTCTCCCCATGTCCTAGCTACTACTCCAGTCCAAGTCACTAGGAAAATTAGCATATATTTTCAACTTGGCAAGAAATCACAGCATATCAAACTTTGTGGGATGTAGTTAAATCACTGTTTATAGGGAACTTAAAGCATTAAATGTTCATATTAAGGAGAAAGATCTTAAATTAATTGCCTAAAAATTCACTTTAAGAAGCTTCTAAGCAGCAGTAAGTTAAAGTAGAAAGAAAGAAATAATAAATATGGGAGATAAAATCAATGAAATAGAAAACAGAAAAAGAAACAGAGAATAACAATGAAAACAAAATCTCTTTCTTTGAGAAGATCAAAAGAATAGATAAACCTTTAGTGGCTTGACCAGGAAAGAAGAAAACATAAAAATTATCAATATTAGGCATGAGAAAATGGTTCATTATGAATTCTTCAGAAATAAGTATAATAAAAATATATCAGGAAAGACTTCATGTCAATAAATTGAACAACTTATGTTAAATGAGCAAATGCTTGAAAGATACAAGCCATCAAAACTCCCTCAAGAAGAAGTTAATTACCTGAACAATCCTAGACTCTAGATCTAAGTGGCTTCATTGGCAGATTCTAACATTTAAGGAAGAAATTGTATAAAAACTCCTCCAAAAAAAAAATAGAAAAAGTAAAAACAGTTTTCAACTAATTTATGTTGCTAGCATCACTCTTAAAACAAACCAAAGACATTGCAAGAAAAGAAAAACAGAGATTAGAATTTTGCACAAACATAGATTTAAAAGCTTTAATAAAGTATTAGCAAACAAAATCCAGAAATATGTAAGGAAGATGAATAATGACCAAGTGGGGTTTATCCTAGGAATGCAAAGTTGGCTTAGAGTTCAAAAATGAGCCAATGTAATTCACCGTATTAACAGATGAAAAAAGAAACCCATATGATTGTCTCCATAGATGCAGGAAAACATACAATAAATTTCAAAGTTTATTAATGTAAAGACTTTCAAGCCTATTAGGAAGAAAAGCCTATTAAGGACATTCTCAATTTGGTGAAAAGCACCTATGAAAAAAATCTATAACTATCTTTATGCTTAATCGCAAAATATTGAATTCTTTCCCCCTAAACTAGGGAACAAAGCTCTCAGCATTTTTATTCAATTTATTAGAATTCCTAGCTAGTGCTATAAGGAAATGAAAAGAAATAAAATGCTTACAGATTGGAAAGAAAAAAATAAAATGGTCTTCATTTATAGACAGTATGATCATATATATAGAAATTCCAAAGAATCTGCAAAAGTCTGAATTTAACAAGGTGACATGAAACAAGGTTAATGCACAAAAACCAATTTTATGTCTATATGTTAGCAACAAAGAATTGAAATAAAAATTAAATGAACAATATTATTCAAAACACAAAATACTTGAGAATAAATTTACAAAATATATGCACATCATATACACTAAAAACTATAAAACATTTCTAAAAGAAATGAAAGCGGACCCCAGCAAATGAGAGATGCAATGTTATTAAGGTGTCAGGTTTCCCCAACATTATCAACAAATTTAGCTTGATTCCAATCAATTCCCAGCAGACTTTTTGTAGATGTTGAAAGCTGATTAAAAATTTTCATACATATATGGAAAGGAACTATATTGGCCAAAATAATTTTGAAAAAATAGAACAAAGTGCAAGACTGCACAATCTGACCTCAAGGTCTAATATCAAGCGAGAGCATTCCAGACAGGTACATTGATATAAAAATAGAAATATAGATCAGTTGAACAGAAGTCCATAAACTGATGTTTCAAGGAGGGTGCCAAGACAACTTAATGAGGAAATTATGATCTATGAACAAATAATGGTGGAACTGGTGGAATCCATGTACCAGAGAAAGAGCAAGAGATTGGGAGAAACTTCTTTTAAAATTGTTCAATTTTAAATTGTTCAATTCTTTTAAAGTTGTTCCATTACTCCCCCACCCTACCCATCCCCACCGCCCACATTCAATCCTAACCTCCCCCATTTGTCTTTGTCCATGGGTCCTGTACACATGTGCCTTGATGACCCTTCCCTTTCTTCCTGCCCTTATCCCCCTCCCCTCTGGTTACTATTAGTTTGTTCTTTATTTCAGTGTCTCTGGTTTTGTTTTTTGCTTTTTTTTATTCATTAGGTTCCACTTATAGGTGAGATCATATGGTATTTGTCTTTCACCACCTGGCTTACTTCACTTAGCATAATGCTCTCCAGTTCCATCCATGTTGTCGCAAAGGGTAGGAATTCCTTCTTTCTACTGTGTAGTATTCCATTGTGTAAATGTACCACAGTTTTTTGATCCACTCATTTACTGATGGGCACTTAGGCTATTTCTAGCACTTGGCTATTGTAAATCGTGCTGCTATGAACATTGGGGTGCATAGGTTCTTTTGGATTGGTGTTTCAGGGTTCTTAGGGTATAATCCCAGGAGGGGAATTGCAGGGCCAAAAGGCAGTTCCATTTTTACTGCCTTTTTAGGCTTTTATAGAATTTTGGAGGAAATTCTGAACAGTTTTTCACACTGGCTACATCAGTCTGCATTCCCACCACCAGTGTAGAGACCCAGAGGAAGTCTTAATCATTACCTCAAACCCTATTCACAATTTAACCAGAAGTAGAACATAGAGCTAAACCTATAAATGGAGGAACAGGGAACATTTGGAATTCTCATACATAGCTGATGGGAATACAAAACACCACAGCACTTTGGAAAAACAGTTTGGCGATTTCTCATCAAGTTAACTATATTCTTGCCACATGACCTAGCAATCCCACTCCTAGGCATTAACCCCCCCCCAAAAAAATGACATTGGGTTGTACATAAATAAATGCTTGGGCTTGAATGTTAATAGCAACTTTATTTAAAATAGCCCTAAATTGGAAACAACCCGAATGTCCTTCAGGTGTACATGCACAATTTGTGGTATATTTATAATATGAATGCCATCCTCCATAAAAAGGAATAAATTTATGGTATGGATGGCTCTCAAAAGTCATATGTCAAATTAAAAAAACACGTAGCCCACAGAAAGCAGTTTAGTGTTTGCCAGGGTTTGCTCAGGGGCCCAGGAAAGCTTTCTGGAGCAATGGTCATGTTCTGGATCCTGACTGTGGGGGCTGCCATATAAATATATACATTTGTCAAACTCATTCAATTAAACCTGATCACTTACTATTGATATTTTTATTGCATGGACATTATACCTTGATATGCTCACAAAAATAGTAAGAAAGAAAAAAAGACAAAAGAAAGGTTCAATACATGGACTTACTCAGGAGACCCACTCAGGTTTGAATAAATAATTAAATTTGCTTGGGGAGAGTAGACTGGTCCTAAAAAGCTGGATCTCTAGGTTACCCTAAGCATGCTTGAAATTTCCATTATTGTGTTTCTTTCCTTGTTATCTAACTACTTATTAACCTAACACCTAGGCAACCATACTGCTTCAGTGACATTTATTCAATAAATGTTGGGTGACAGGTAGGAAAGTAAGGAGCCACAGAACTATTAGAGAAACTACCTTTATCCTTGAATCAAAAATTTAAAAAAAATGGAAGACAGATTATTGACATTTTGATCTGTTCATTTTAAGTTGTCATCCTCCTGGTGGTTTAAGTGTCTTTGTGTAAGCAAATAAACCAATCAAAATGATTCGTTCCTGCTACCAGTTTAGTTTACATGAACAAACATTCAAATTACTCACCATGGGCCAGCAAGACAAATGGGTGGACTTCATTCTGATTCTGTCACAAGTTTTGTTAAACATTCAATCTTACCAGGCTTCCCCAGAGCTGTAAACTTAAGCATAGCTGATTCTATTGTTTTTGACAGCATCAAATGTGTATAAATTGAGAGTTCATGAAGATATATGGACTCTCAAACCTGCTCTGCTATTGATGTTTTCTTACTATTAACTTCTGGTAAATATATATCTCTTTTTCTTATGTAGTACAAATCAAGTGAAGCCTCAGAAATGGTGTTTTAAGAGGTTTTATAAACTTCTTTCTTATCCACTCAGTTTGTAAAATTACATTCTTATTATTTTTTCCTATTCTGGAAAGCTGCTTTTCTAGACTAAGGCTTGCATTTTCAGAATTATAATTTTAGGTTTGAGGTTATTTTCATCAACTGAAATGAAAGAATAGGAGAAAGTTAAGGTGTTTGTTCATTATTATGTGGTAGCATTTTACAGATAAGTATTTATTATATAAAGTTAGAAAAAATGTAGATGCCCCACCACTAGGTGTCTGTGATGGACGTCTGTACTCTGCCTGCCCAGCAGTGATCCCCTCTTCTGGTACCTGCAGCCTCATTTGCTTTGGGCAGCCACTTCCTCCACATTGGGTGCGTTCTTAATGTCAGCCAAGCGCCCCTGCCCGCTACTGGCCAAGAGGCGCATGACTGAAACTAGGCTACTCTGATCTTTTTTTCCCCTGGAAGTTCTGAGTTTGGAAGAAGAATGAGGATGGGGGCTAAATTCCATCTATAATTGTGTCCAGAAAGACTGGACAGTTTTAGCTACTTAGAATCCTGGAGCCATTTAGGTTTCTATTCTTTTAGAAGAAAATATCTTCAGTTTTTTTCTGTGGACCTGCAAGCCACTTTATATGTCTTTATATTAAATTATTTCTGTTTGCTTAAATTAGCAATGTCAGTTGAGTCTCTTAATTTATCTGGTTGTTATTTGCAAATAGAGTCCTCAGTACTGAAATCACATGATTATCTTGAGTGACTTCTTGTCCAAATGAAAGGTGCAGCTAATCAGCTGTTTGTCAGAGCCAAATAGACAAAGACATGCGTTACATAGACTACAATATTTATTTTATATATATATATATCAATCATTTATATGTTATATAACTGGGGTGTCATAATGTTACATAGATCCTAACTGAGTTATAATTTAGGTAAGGGCAATATGTCCGAAGTCAGAGAGGGTCTCAGAAAGCTGGTCATATTTGACCTATGCCTTGAAAGATTAGCAGAAGTGTTAATAGGAAATGTGAGCAACAAAGCAAAAGTTTGCTCAAACACTCAGAGGCATAAAAATGAGGCACAGTTAGAAAATTTACATAGCTATGTATTCTTCGGAGTTCCCCAGAGAAACAGAGCTAATGGGATATACAGAGATAGGAACGGATAAAGATCGGCTTGCTTGTATACACCATTATGGAAGCTGAGAAGTCCCACAATCTGTCCTCTTCTGGCTGGAGGGCCAGGAAAGCTGGTTCTAGTCCAAACTTGAAGGTCTGAGAACCAGGAGAGCCAATGACATAAATCTGAGTCCAAGGGCCAAAGGACCAGGGATTCAGGTTTCTGAAGGCAAGAGAAGGTAGATGTCCCAGCTTCGAGCAGAGAGCAAATTTACCCTTTCTCTACCTTTTTGTTCTACTCAAACCCCCAATGGATTGGATGATGCCACCCATATTGGGGGTGATCTTCAGTCTGCTGATTCAAATACCAACCCTTCCAGCAGCAGTCTCACACACATAACCAGAAATACGTTTTGCCAGCTATCTGGACATCCCTTAGCCCAGTCCAGTTGTCACAAAAAATTAACTCTCACAGCTACGTTCTAGAGCACGTGCTGGAAAGTACAGGGAATGAAGATCCAAAAAAATGACTGTAGTCACCCATATTGTGAAGAACCCATATGATTTCTGAGACTGAAAAGGGGTAATTTTGTTTTATAAAATCCTCTACATAGGATTTCAGATTTATTCCAACTTTAATGACTCAGAAATTTGCTTCTTACATGCAACATGAGAATTATCTAAAGCTGTTCTAAGTTCAACATTTGTTGTTCTATCTTTAGTGGGTGATTGGTCCTTGACCTTCACTTAGCACAGTAAAAGAGCAAGTAAAGAAGCTTCCACAATACCGAAATACAGCTTATAAATTATTACATAGAGAAAAGTCAATGTCCACCTTAGTTTTCCAGCTGAAGTCTTCAGAAACCTTTAATATTTTATCTGCTACCCGCAATGTGGACTATGATCGCCACTGAATACTCCACGTTCCCTCTGGTGGAGGAAATC
The DNA here is from genome assembly GCA_004027475.1 of Anoura caudifer. Taxonomy (NCBI): domain Eukaryota; kingdom Metazoa; phylum Chordata; class Mammalia; order Chiroptera; family Phyllostomidae; genus Anoura; species Anoura caudifer. Next base: position 165,297 of record PVKU01002232.1, on the reverse strand, counting down.
TAGAGTTTGACCCAAGCCCATCGAAGAACTGGATGGTCAGAACATGAATTTGGAATTGCACAGGTACTCCCTGCTCATAATCACAATAATATGAAGAGCCTATGAAATGAATTAGTAGGTCTTTGGACTACACTTTCTTCAAGATACGCTAAACGAATCCTTAGGTATTTACTAGTGGCAACATGGTAAAATGTAGCAGGAATGATTCTGTTTCAAATCTGCAGATAGCTAACAGATGAATAAATCTATTATACCAAAATTTGATTATGATGTCCAGAGACAAGTACTTGCAACATTTTTTAAAACATTTGCATTTTCATCAGGAGAAATTTGATTAAAGATAAAAGATTTTACCAGAGCATCCTGAGAAGATCCAGAACATCAGATGTTAATAATGGATATTTATCTACCTTAAGTTTAATGGTTTTCCCTGGAGACAATTGTAATTAGCTATAGTAGTTCATAGGTTAGTATGTCATTCTTTTTCTGAAGTGCATCAGGACCTTGTGATTATAATGGCTTCCATCGTATCAGGTCACTTCCTTGGAGACCCTGGAAAAAACAGATGTTTTCCTTTTTACCTGTGCTTTTGCAGTTGAATCCTATATGGCTGTTTTCTTACGCGTAAGTGATCTGGGATGAATATAGAGACCAACACAAAGTGGTGGATTTTCTCACTAGTCTATGACAAATTAAGCCACTTGGAAATGTTGCTACAACATCACATTTCAGGAGCAGTCTACAAGCCAAATTAAAAGAAAACCTTTTGTTCCATTATAAAATTAGAGCACAGTAGATTCCTCTAGCAATTTATAGCTATTCTTTTCACAGCAATTTATTCTAAGCACATATATATTATGTATATATAACATATATACATATACATCTATACTTTTATTCTCAAGTTTTTTTCTACTGGGAAATGTATGGTGATGCTGATGAATATATTTGATATTCTATTCTGCAATGTCAAAGAAAACGCATTTTGGGACGTATTGATTATGGTTTATAGTAACATCCCAGTAGTCAAATGAAATAATCGCATATGCCCACTTTATGTAATTGATTTTCTGTAGAACTTGATCATTTCATGTCAAAACTATATTTTAGTACTATTCATAAGCAATAAACATTTATAAAAATTCTTTCTCACACAATATCTAAATTTTTGCAATAATATCACAAACACACCCTTCTGGCTATTTCTACTACAAAACAATCAGGATGGTGGAGCATATGTGAATGACCATACTTCGCAATTAATGACAAATGATCTTGTGATAATTTTAATCCAAATGTAAACAGCTACTTTTTAAGAAGTTGGGGGACTTGAGCTCATTAATATCGCGTTTGTATTCCAAAGACTGAGAGAAATGAAAAGCAAGGGTTACCTAGGTATCCAGACCATAAAACATAACCAAGAGTCGTTGATAAGGAGAGCTCCTGGCTAGTCACCCGAAAGAGCATTGAGTTGGATTTGATATGTGTAGAGGACATTTGACATGGCCAAGGACAATGGTGGGGGGAGGTTTAAATGTTGGGGGGTGGGCAGGGCGGGGAGAGTAATGGGGAGGAAGGGGCACAACTGTTATTGAACAATAATAGTAGAAGACAGAAAACTGTACAAGAACAATAATTAAAATAAAAAATAAATGGAAAAAAGATTATTTGCAAAAAAGAAAAAATTTAAAAAAGAAAGTATACTAGTCTGAATTTTATTAAGATTTAATGTGAGGCATATCTGGCCATGGAATAGTTTTACAACAAAATCCTACCTAGTGAATTTATTCCTAGAATGTTTTGAACACCAATATCAACAAGAACATTATTCAATGCAGAAGGGATACATCCTGATCCATATATTTTACCAGGTATTCAAATTTTAAATCATAGATCACACAGGCAACTTATACATCATTGAGTCCAATGTTCCCTTTTTCCTATTGAGCATCCCCAACCACACATCCATACGTAATTTACACTTTAGTAAACCATATGAGGAATTTACAGTTGAGCCTACACATGGGTGAAGTGACTTGCTTAACAAAAGAATGGTTTGTGGCAAAAAACATAGGTGACTGGATTCAAATCCTAGCTTCATCACTTACTAGCTGTGCAACCAGAGCAAATTATTTAACCTTTTTTGTGCCTCAGGTAACTCATCTAAAAAATGGAAATAATAGTAGCTCCTAACTTGAAGAATTGCTTTGAGGTTTAAGTTAGCTAATCTTTGTAATCCATTTAGCACAGTGTTTGGCGCATAGTAAGTTCTCAATAAATGTTAGTTATTCTGAACTCTGGCTCTGCAGTGAATTATTTGCATGGCCTTAGGCAATTTACTATAAGCATTTTGTGACACTATGATTTGATTGCATAGTTTTTTTATTGTTTTTGGTCTATTCTCCCCAATAGATATGAAAATCCAGCATTACATGGACTAGATCTGTTTTAATAATTAATAAGCATCAAATAATCAATAGTTAATGCATTAATTAATAATAATTAATGTATGGCATGGTACCTGGCATACATATGTTAGGTACTCAAGAATGCTTTTTGTTTTAAGCTTCGTGTGGGAATTACTGTACTCCCAGTCCCTGATGTGGTTGTTAAGAGGGTTAGAGGAGAGAAAACACGTAAAGCACGTAGAACCACTGTGAACTCAAAGCAGCAAGTACTTAATGAATGTATGTGTTTGTGACTGTGGCCATATCACAAGCCAGAAAGTAGACAGTGGTAGAAAGGCAACGGCAACTAAAGTTTCCCGGTTCCCCACTGAATACTTCTCTCATTACATCAATTAAATAAAACTCCTTAAAAATTTTGCATGGAATTTACTGGGGTGAGACTGGTTAATAAAACCATATAGGTTTCAGGCATGCAGTTCTAAGATACATCACCTGCACATTGTACTGTGCGTTCAGCACCCAAGGTCCAGTGTCTCTCCATCAGCGTTTATCCCCCTTTACCCTCTTCTGCCTGCCCAACCCCCTTCCTTCTACGATGACATTTCCCTCAGATCCCTTCACCTGTTCCACCCAGCCTCCCCGAATCCCCCCTCTGACAGCTGTCAGTCTGTCTCTGTGTCTGTGAGTCTGTATCTATTTTATTTGTTTATCTTGTTCATTAGATTCTTCGTATGAGTGAGATCACGGGGCATTTGTCTACCTCTGCCTGGCTTATTTCACTGAGCACGATGCTCTCCAGGTCCGTCCATGCTACCGTCTACCCGAAGGGTAGATTTCCTTCTTTTTTGCTGCAGGGTGGTACTCCATTGCGTGAATGTACCGTTGTTGTTTTATTCACTCCTCTACTGATGGGCACGTGGGCTATTTCCAGATCTTGGCATTGTAATTGATGCTGCATTGAACACAGGGGTGCATGTATTCCTTCGTATTCGTGTTTCTGATTTCTGCAGGTAAAATCCCAGAAGTGGAATTGCTGAGTCATAAGGGAGCTCCATTTCTAATTTTTTGAGGTAACTCCATGCTGCCTCCCAAAGAGGCTGCACCAACCTGTACTTCCACCAGCAGTGTAAGGGGGTTCCCTCTCCTCTCTACCCTGCCCACAATTGTTGTTTGTTGATTTATCGATGATAGTCATTCTGACAGGTGTGAGCTGACATCTCATTGTGGTTTTAATTTGCATCTCTCTGGGGATTAGTGACCTTTTCATATGTCCACTGCCATCTGTATGTCTTGTTTTGAGAAGTGTCTATTCAGGTCCTTTGCCCAATTTTTAATTGGGTTTTTTGGTGTTGAGTTGTATAAGTATTTTAAGAATTTTGGAGATAACCCCTTATCAGATATATCATTGGCTAATAGGTCCTCCCACTCAGTGGGTTGTCTTTTCATTTTGTTGATATTTTCCTTTGCTGTGCAAAAGCATTTTAGTTTGATTGGTCCCATTTGTTTATTTTTTCTTTTGTTTCCCTTGCCCGAGGAAATATATCAGAAAAAATATTGCTATGAGAAATATGCAAGATATGGGATATAAAACTGAAAATCATAGACACACGTGACAGTATGATGCTTACCAAAGAGAAGGGGCGTGGGGGAAAAGTAGCAAAGGGTAAAGGGGACCAAATATATAGTGATGGAAAATGATTTGACATTGCATGGTGGACACACAATCCAATATACAGGTCATCTATCATAGAAATGTATACTTGAAACCTATATAATCTTATTAATCAATGTCTCCCCAATAAATTTCATTTAAAATAAGTAAATGGAACGCATTCTTAATGTGAAAAAGTTTATTTTACAAGGTTATTCTGCCATTGAGAATATCGCCTGGCAACAAAACTCAAGGATGAGATTGTGAATTGAGAGATACAGGGCTGACTGAGTCTTTCAGGCACATACTTTGCTTGGTATGGACAGTGTTCTAACAACAAATCGACTAGGTGGTCAACAATTTAAAAGAAGGAGATTTTATAAACGCTATCTAAATTTTAGCCTTTCTTGAGAAAATTGGGAAATAGCACACGAGGCTGGAAACCCCACCACACAACAATTCTCTGGTGGCAAAGAGCTGGCTCCCACTTTCTTTGGGGCACCTGCCTTTCAATTTATACACGGCCCTTGGGAGTTTGGAACCCTTATTGGGGATCAATATGACCGAAGGCCGCTGGGCGTCTTTGGAGAAATGAGTTTGACCCGCGTAAGCAACACCTCTTCTTTCTGCAGAAAAGACTTTTATTTCTATTGTCTTTCCATCATTCCTCACCTTGTTCATGTTTTATACAGCATCTGATAATGGATGCCAAGAGGAATGTAAAATTATAGTTCATTTACTCTGGTTAAACATAAGGAAGGAAAAGCAATTACCAGAGTAAAATGATGAAATTAAAGATTCTTCTTGCAGCCTAGTTAGGTATTTAGTGTTTGATGAGTGCTGGAGAAGATAAATACAGTTTTCGAGGACTGTATCAATCTGCAATCATGGTGAAGGACTGAACATGATTTAGATATCAAACATATGGTTTACAAACAAAATCAATCTTTCTCTAGGCAGTAAGAGTTTGTTGACAGTACACTGTACCTATTTTTTGTTTCTAAATTGGAAAATGCTTTTTTAGTGGTGAATAAATTTCCTGCACCAACAACTGATTTTTTTTTTCCTGCTAAGGAAATGCGCTCCAAGATAGATGGTGCTTTAGAAGAGACCACACAGATGGTCTACAGAAAATCTTATAAATAGAATCCCATATAAACAGAGTAAATGCATTCTTCATATGAGGATAAAATGTTAATTAGTTTAGTTTAATTACAGATTTGCTAGATGCTAGAAGTTTAAATTTAATGAATTGGTGATTCAATTTGATTGATCATAAAAAATAACTATAGCATGTTACCAGCTGTTTTGCTGAGTAACCTAACATGGGTGCCCACGCATCTTTAATTCAGGTCTGGTCCGGAATATGCCTGGTTCGTACAGGAACCCATCTAATGATCAATCATGTGCGACTCGTGCTAACATGGGCTAGGCACGACACTACTTTTTAGAAACTAATCATGTGATTGTTTTTATCGTCTTTCATAATACACCCAATAAGGGATAGTTACAAAGCAGTAGAGGGTTCTCTCTGCAACAACATACAATTTGAGGATTTGGTTGTAAAGTTGCCCTCAAAAATTTGAGGGGGATATGATTTTAGGAGTGGATTGTAGTTAATCTGCCTTTCTGCTGCAAGCAGAAAAACAGGGTAGAGATACTGATCACATCCAGAAGACATCACAGAGGAGACTTTTGAATCAGGAGCATCTTAAATTCTTGGAATGAGTTATTTAAGGGTACTATAGAATCTCTTTCAAAGAGTATGAGAGTATTGGTGAGGGATGATTGTGTCATTTTGTTACAAGCCTGGGGATTAGACCAGACTAGCTTTAGAAATACATTTTAAAAGTGATTTTCTCCCAAACTTCTCTCTAGCCTAGTGAGTTTTCATTGGCATTCACACCAATTGCTGCTACTACTTCCCTGTGGCCTGCTTGCCTCCCTCCAATTCCAGCAAGGACATATAACAATTTCACATCAATAAGTGTTTCAGCAAGAGAAATAGCAAATGGAAAAGTAAGTTCAGTACTGATGTGTACTTTTTTATGTTACCTTATTTGGTCAAGCCCTATTTCCATGACTAGATTAGATTGTTAGTTACTGGTAGTTTTATGATAACCTGTTATTAAATTATTTTGTTAAAAAACTAAAGATTTATGACCTAAAAAGATAGAAATAAGCACAGTATTTCATCAGAAGATCTGACTGTCTTGCTTCAATTTTCATCAAAGCTTCTGCTAGTGTGTGTCCTTGAACCATAAAAAAAAGCATGTATGTTACTTCTTGTTGACCATGAATTGAAAGGATGTACAGTCTTTCAATTAAATTTAAATTATTTACCATTCAAGCATTTTATACTCACAAAAACATTACATTAAAAGAGGAACCCAACTGTTTTAATATATATATTTTTCATGATATAGACCATTTTCAGAAGATTACTTAATGTTACTAGTCTGTTAATGAGCAATAGTTGGGTTCCCCTCTTATGACTTGTGGAATCTGATTCATGTACCATTAAAATATCATTAATTTTTTTTCTAAACATCACTGATGTTTACTTATGCAGGCGTAGTATGAAAAAACTTATGAGTGTACCTGTTCATTGGCCAGCAATTTAAACATTTGCTTTCAAAACATAAATCCAAGGAGGGTGTGTCTACATTTTTCTTTTATAAAAGAAAAATATCAGATATTTTTAGTAATTTTAAGGCTAATAATAATTGAAAATCAAGTAAAAATAATCACAAAAATTCATCCTTCTTACATTTAGCAGAAGTAGAGGTAAATTTATTTAGCTATTAGAATAATCCATTTAAAATATTTTCTTATAAATAATATTCTAAGAGGTATATAAGCAAGTATGTAAATCAATAGTCTAGTGGAATAAATAAAAATAAATTAAAAGTAAATAAATGTAGAGTAGGGAATTAGTAAATTTTTTAGAGATAAATTGAAAGGCACTGAGAATAGTGTCTTTTCTACCCAAAGTCTGAAGACAATGAGGCAGATATAAATATGGATAATGGGTTCTAAAAGGGGAACCCATTCACAAAATGGGATTTTGTGAAGGGAGACAGACACAAGTGCTAGATACTTAACCTACACCATTCATTTACTCATTGCAATGATGTAGGAGGTGTCATATTTCACACTTACCCATTGAGAAACTACTGAGAATCAGAGATATTTTATAAGTTGATCATGATCATATATCAATACCTCCTAAGTAACTGATGTCATATTTGAGCCCCATGCTTTTTGTCCTACATTATAGTCTTGTCACTTCTTATAGTTACTCCTTGTAGTCAGATATTTCAAGATTAACTTTGTGTAAGAACTTGGATAGCTAGATAATTTATTAAGATATTCATTTGCATATGGAATCCCTATGTTTCTGCCCACTCAACAAACTCTCACCTCTCCCATTAAGAAATAGATATGCTAGGCTCTTAATTTCCTCATCTTGGGGATTTCTGGACAGACTCAGGCTCACAGGGACTTTGAGACTTCTTGGAGCTTCTTGGAGCTCAGCAAACCAGAAAGCATGGGGGTACTTGGCTGAGAGGTCACGGGTTATATCAAGTCTTACCTTTAGCTCTGGAAGAATTCTCCTAGACCCTTCACTCCATGTCTTTTTTTTTAAAGATTTTATTTATTTATTTTTAGAGAGGGGAAGGGAGGGAGAAAGAGAGGGAGAGAAACATCAATGTGTGGTTGCCTCTCACATGGCCCCCACTAGGGACCTGGCCTGCAACCCAGGCATGTGCCCTGACTGGGAATTGAACTGGTGACTCTTTGGTCCCCAGCCCACCCCCAATCCACTGAGCTACGACAGCCAGGGGGCCAGTCTTGAATTCAGAAAAGCCACACCCCTCTCCATATACCCAGGCATAATTTATGGGTCTTTCACAGAGAGAGAAAGGAGAACAACGGTAGTATTTGAATTAGTTTACTATTGTTTCCATACACCATAAATTTAGCAACTTAAAACAACATGAAGGTATCATCCCATAGTTCTGAGGTCAGAAGTACAACACAGGTGCCACTGGGCTAAAATAGGTGTCAATAAGGTGGTGCTCCTCTCTGGCAGCTTTCAGAGGAATCCATTCTCTTGCTCATTCAAGTTGTAGGAAGAATTCCATTCCTTGTGTTTGAAGAACTGAGGCCCCCATTTCCTTGTCCACAGTTTTTGGCTTGTGACTCTTTTCCCCCATCTTCAAAGTTTCAAACATGGGTTGAGTCTGTCTCATGTTTTAAATGAAGGTGACTTTTTGGACTTCTGGTCGAGATGGAGGTGTAGGTAGACACGCTTTGACTCTTTGTACAACCACAGAGAGAATTACAACAAATAACAATCAGATCTGTCAGAAAACTGAGCTGTATGGAAGTCTGACAACCAAGGATTTAAAGAAGCCACATTCATCCGGACGGGCAGGAGGGGTGGAGTCACACAGAGGGGCAGAGAGGCTCAGAGATGCAGTGCGGTCTGGAGAGGAGGTGGTGGACAGCAGAATGGATGGGTCCCACATCCCCATGTGGTGGAGAGATAAAAATTGGGAGGGATAACTTGGGAGCAAGTAATCCCAGCCCCAGACCAGACTGCACAGTCCAGGGTCCCAGCTCTGGGAGGATAGATTCCCCATAGCTTCTGGTTGTAAAAAACCAGTGGGATTTGGGGTGGAGGAAGAAATTGCCAGGTTTGCAGGAGAGTCCATTTAATTGGCCTGCATGTCACCACCAGGGCAACAGTTGGAAGGACACCAGTCACATATAGGAAGTCAGTGAAATGATTGGAAATGGGGTAATTACTGGCCAAACCTCCAGAAGACAGGCAGCAGTGGTGTCCCCTCTCTGAGCCCTCTACCCACACAGAGTCACAAAGTGGTGAATTGGGTTGCCTGCCCTGGTGATTACCTAAGGCTCCACCCCACACAATTTACAGGTGCTTTTTCTGAGACAGGGAGTCAAAGCAGCTCTACCTAATACACAGAAACAAACACAGGGAGGCAGCCACATTGAAGAGACAAAGAAATATGGCCCAAATGAAAGAACAGAATAAAATCCCCAAAAAACAACTAAACAAAATGGAGATAACCAACCTATCAGATGCAGAGTTCTAAACACTGGTGATTAGGATGCTCAAAGAACTCATCAAGTACATCAAAAACATAAGGGAAGAAATGAAGATTTCTATTACACTAAGTGAAATAAAGAAAAATCTACAGGGAACCAACAGTGGAGAGGATGAAGTCAAGAATCAAACCAATGATTTGGAACATAAGGAAGGAAAAAAGCATTCAACCAGAACAGTCTGGGACAATTTTAATTGTACCAACATCTGATTCATAGGATGCCAGGAGAAAAGGAACAGCAAGAAATTGAAAACTTATTTGAAAAATTAATGAAAAAAAAAAAAAAAACTTCCCTAATTTGGCAAAGGAAATAGACATACAAGTCCAGGAAGCAGAGAGAGTCCCAAACAAGTTGGACCCAAAGAGGACCACACCAAAACACATCATAATTCAAATGCCAAAGTTTAAAGAAAAAGAGAGAATCTTAAAAGCAGCAAGAGAAAATCAGAGAGTTACCCACAAAGGACTTTCCATAAGACTGTCAGCTGATTTTTGAAAAGAAACTTTGCAGGCAAGAAGAGACTTTCAAGAAACATTTAAATTGATGAAAAGCAAGGGCCTACAACCTAGATTACTCTATCCAGCATAGCTATCATTTAGAATTGAAGGGCAGATAAAGTGCTTCCTGGGCAAGATAAAGCAAAAGGAGTTCATCATCACCAAGCCATTATTATATGAAATGTTAAAGGGACTTATTTAAGAAAAAGAAGAAGATCAAAACTAGGAACATTAAAAGGCAACAAATTTACAATTATCAACAACTGAATGTAAAAAAACAACCAAACAAACAAACGAAAAAACCTAAGCAAACCACCAGAACAGGAACAGAGTCATAGATATGGGAATCATGTGGAGGGTTATCAGCTGGGAAGGGGAAGGGGAAGAATAGGGGAAAAGGTGCAGGGATTAAGAAGCATAATTGGTAGATACAAAATAGATAGTGGGAAGTCAAGAATAGTATAGGAAATGGTGAAGCCAAAGAACTTATGTGCACAACCCATGGACATGAACTAAGAGGGGGATTACTGGAAGGAAGTGGTATACTGGGAGGAGGGGGGCAAAGGGGGAAATTGGAACAACTGTAACAGCATAATCAATAAAACATATTTGAAAAATAATAAACATTTTGTGCTATTTCTTCCATCATATATCTCTGACCAACTTTGTATCTTTTTCTTTTTACTTGCTTACAAGGGCCTATTTTTAAGGGCCCATTATTACCTTTGGCCCAGCTGGATAGTAGAATTTAATCTCCCTATTTTAGGGTCTGGAACTGCAGCTCCATTTGCAAAGATCTTTTTACCATTTAATAGAATATGTTCACAGATTCCAGGGAGTAGGGCATGGACATCTTTGAGGACCAATATTCTGCCTACCACAGAGTATTTTACCTTAAAACAGTTAAACTATTGCATAAGACTACGGTTATTGTATTCTACTGAGCCTACATTTTCCTTCTGTTGGAGGACGATGAACATGAGGAATATTAATCATCTTTGAAAATGGTGTGGTAGTGAAGGCTTTTTTCTCTGTGTATTTGAATGCACATCTGAATCATAATTACATTACCTAGAACAGAGAAATAGTTTTTAAACAAATTTATTTTTCAGAATATGAACTTTCTAACTCTGTACTGTTTTCCACTGTAGAAAAAATTATAATTTGAAAACATATATTAACTTTAAAAATAAATATATAATATATCTGTCAGCGGATTTCTCAAAAGAGCCCTTACAGGTAAGAAAGGGCTGGAAAGAAATATTCCAAGTCATGAAAGTCAAGGACCTACATCCAAGAGTGCTCTATCCAGCAAAGCTGTCATTTAGAATGGAAGGGAAGATCAAGTGCTTCTCAGATAAGGTCAAGTTAAAGGAGTTCATCATCACCAAGCCCTTATTATATGAAATGTTAAAGGGACTTATCTAAGAAAAAGAAGAGGAAAAGTAGGACAGTAAAAAAACAGCAAACTCACAGATATTAACAACCACACCTAAAACAAAAGCAAACTAAGCAAACAGCTAGAACAGGAACAGAAACACAGAAATGGATATCACATGGAGGGTTAGCAACAGGGGAGTGGGAGGAGGAGGGGGGAAAGGTACAGAGAATAAGTAGCATAGACGTTGGGTAGAAAATAGACAGGGGGAGGGCAAGAATTGTGTGGGAAAAGTAGAAGCTAAAGAACTTATGACACATGGACATGAACTAAAGGGGGGAATGTGGGTGGGAGGGAGTGTGAAGGGTGGAGGGGAATGATGGGTGAGAAATGGGACAACTGTAATAGCATAATCAGTAAAATATAATAAAAATAAATATATAATAGAAATTACTATTTATCTCACTATCATAAATATAGGGCTTATTATACCATAAATATTATTGCTATGTGATCAATCCATGTACCTCCAGCCTTAGGTAACACACAAGCATTTTGAAGTTTTCAGACAATGCTTCGAGAGACAGTACTGTAGACTGATCCATAACCTAGCAATTCCTGGAGGGACATATTCTACTTCGATGGTTGTAATTTCAGGTCTTGCAAAGCTGGGTAAGATTCTAGCATTGTTCTGACTGTTGATCAATTGCCAGAAGAGTAGCTGTGGCCTCGGAATTCCCTTGACCCTAACATCTCAACTTAGTTGTCAGTATTATGTGAGATAGGCATCTATTTGGACATTTTAAATAACATACTCCCCAGACTTGGGGACCGCTCCCTAGATTCTTTAGGCTAAATCCATGACTACTCACTTACCTTATGAAGGCCTAGTTGTAATAATTCCTTTCTAATTCTGAGCAATGAAATTGGACTAAAGGAAACATGCCATGAGTGGTGTGATTGAGATAAGTGGCAAATATCCAATGGGCTCAGGAACTGGGACCTCGTCTGAGCATCCACCGAATAACCAGCCCTCATGAAGACATGGGATTAGCAGAGGCCTGGAGAATCTTAGTGGCTGGAGATTTTGGGATCTGGCTGCCATAGCTTTGCCCTGTGTGCACCTCTACCTTGGACTCTTCAACCTCTGTATTTCACATTCCTCGTTGTCCTCTTACTCTCTGGAAACTGCTCAGAATTTCTAAGCATTAGTGAGCATTTTATATGGTCTTATATACCAGAACTATATTTGAATTTCTGTGCAAAGAGAATAGATTGAGCTCCTTCATGGAGGAGAGTAGGGTAGGAAGAAGGATTCAGGGGAAATAACAGAACACAATAACCAAAACTCTGAAAGCTGTAATTGCAAGTATCTTGGACACAATGGAACTGAAACCATGACATTGAGGCCAGAAACTATGTTACACAAATAAAGGGCAAGACCTGGGAGTACGAGTAAAAGTGAGACAATGGGGTAGAGGTGGTGGCTAAGAAGTGAAGAAATCTGTCCAACTCCATCAAACGGCTCCAAGTTCGGACATTTTCTTCACCCTGATGGTACAACTCTCAGAATGGGAAACACTGCCTTCATTCACAATTTTAAGAATGCAGGAAATCATTATTCAAATTTTCTTACATTGGGTCAAGGACCCAGAGGTTGACTTTAAACTATAAAGCATTTTAAACTCCTTTTGTAGGCTTAAAGTGCTCTGTATAGGCATGTGTTATGCCATTTACACTTGACTACACAGATACAATTTGTGTATAATTCCATTTCCAAAAGGCATCCAAGAGGCAATGCATCTTATATTCAATTGCCACCAAGAGCGCAAAGATGAATGTTTAAGTCCAGACACGGACACATCCCTCTACATTTTCAAAGCGTGGCTTACAGCCTCAGCCCCCTGACTCCCATTCCCTATAATGGAAGTCAGGTGGCAAAACCCTAATGCGGACCCCTTGGAAATCCAGAAGACGGCATAATGATGTTCTTTGTTTTTGCTATGGAAACATTTATATGGGACACAGGTTCAACTGTCCATGAAATGATGCACTAATCTCCAGAGTTCACAATGTAATTTGGAGTATATTTTCTTCTCCATGTGCATGCAATTGTGAAGGTAATTGCCACCCTGAAGGTAAAGAATGTCAACTGTCCCCCACATAACACACAGCTACATTCTGAACTGTCTTAGAGCCTTAGTGCATCCAGAGGAAAAGTCCAGGCAACTAGGCTGCATCTTCACTGTTTGCATGTCATCTTTCCGGAGAAGGCTTGATCTTCCCTTGACAAGGTTTGTTGGTTTTCATAAACTAGTTTGTTGTGAATAATCAGTTCAATTTCTGGCCTGAATGGAATCATTGGTTTTGTCTGGTAAACCAACATGTACATTTTATTTGGATGCCGTAGGTGTTTAAAATAGGAAAATTAAACCAGCTTAAGAATAAGAAGTCTGGACTTTCGATACACTAAGGATTTTATGAAACGCAGTGTCACTGTTCTTAGATTAGACTAAGACCGCAAGTCAGAGAGCACCTCATTGCACTCGGGAAGTAAAGTCACTATCCTAACTTGTTTAAACTACCTTAGAAAGTAAAATTATTTCATTTCATGCAATTTAATGAGTATAAAAGGGGGGACTACCTACATTTTCAATGAACCTAACATGTGATTGCATTATTTAAGTGTAAAAACAAACCTCTAACAATAAAATAAATATTTTAAATCTTTGCACATAATTACCTTATGAAAAATTCACTGCAACTTAACTGGACTACACAACCTAGCACTTAAGCAACAGTTTTCTGTCTATTTCATGCTTTACAGTATCACCACTTTTCCCTTCTGACTATAAGTACACTTTCCTCAGATAATATCAAAGAAGCCTAAGACATACTTCTGTTCTTTCATAACATCCAGAACAGAGTAGAGTCCATTACAGGAGCTCAAAAATGCCCGCGCATGTATTGACTGATTGCCAGTGTTCTGCTTTGTGGCTCCTTTTAACATTTCAGATGTTGAGAGGTCATTGTCATAATCATCATAAACCTCGTTTGTCGGTTCGCCACACTGTCCTGGGTGCTACCTAAAATTTAGCCGTGAGTTCTAAAAGTTTAAGAATAACTGAATGGATGTTGACAGACACTCTAATCAAGAACGATCGCACATGCAGCTGGAGGATTCACCTAAACATTTTAAAATTAAATTTATTGAATTTATATATTATTTGCTTCTTTCTAAAAAGAATTTAAGCATTTTATGGCAAAAATGTGATAAGGTTATAATATAAAAATGAGATAGCTGGACTAATGTAAGAAATGAGTAGAATGATGAGAGAAAGTTTGGCTGTAAATTTCTCTGAAGTTCTGGCAAGGAGAGAAATATCTAGGTTAGAAATATTGTCAAACAAACAAACAAACAAACAAAACACCTTATGTTGACATTCTGGACTGAGTAGTTCTTTGCTGTTGGGAGAAGGCCTGTGCCTTGTCAGGAAGTTGAGCAGCATCCCTCATCTCCATCCCTCATCTCCAACCACTAGATTCCAGTAGCACCTCCTTCTCTCGCTTCCTGTTGTGATAAGCAACAGTGGAAGGTGGAGAAGGGTCGAGGGGGGATAAATGGTGATGGACGGAGACTTGGCTTGGGGTGGTGAACAGACAATACTGTGTGCAGATGATGCGTTGTAGAATTATACACCTGACACATACATAATTTTGTTAATCAGTGTCATCCCAATAAATTCAATAAAAAGGAAAAAAATGGCTTCTGGTACTGCCCCCAATTTAAGAATCGCTGGCCTGGGTGACTTAGCTTTTTCATAAGGATGGAGAAAGACAACCCTGTTCTATGTGGGTCAGGGTATAAGAAAGAGGCATAATTATTTCCTGACGCTAATTTCTAAAAGAAATTTCAATAAAATACCAGTGATTTCATCTAGTTTTCTCAATGACACCAGCCTATATTTATTGAGACCTTACTAAGAGCCATCTGCTAAAACAGGCACTGTACACGTATGACTTCAGTTATTCCTATGGCTGGGTAGTATTGCAATCCCCACTTTATAGGTACATAAACTGAGGCTCAAAGAGATTAAGCAACTGATCCAAGTCCTTCCAGTAAATGGCAGAGCTGGGATTCAAATCCAAGCAATCTGAGATTGGAGCCAGCAGCCTAAACTATCAGGGACAGTCTTACGGAAAGGGGAAGCAATACTGCAGTGCTAATTTTTGCCTTGTTCTTCTGTAAAAGTGGAGAACACAAAGTTAAAGCACGAAGTGGGGAGGCAATTCATGACTCCTCCAGAGGCGATCAGTCTGCAGATATGACTGAGTGACAACCGTCCAAACTGTACTTGGGTCCTGATTGCTGCCCATGCTGAGTCAGAGCAACAGGGAGGGAGCTGCCTCGCCTTCCTGTGATGCTGTTATCTACTCTGTCAAAACCTGCGAGGGATGGGACTTCTTATTCGAAATATTCTGGCACTTAACTTCTTTTTGTTGATTCCCAGAGGTTGTATCACACTGTGGAGGGAGAGAGAACCCAGAACAGAGCTTGAATTATACCGGTCTTGGCTGAATTCTAGTACTGGAACCTACAGCTGCGCAACTTTGGGCAACTATTTGACCTTTGGTCCTTATCTGAAAATGGGTATATGAGTGTTTTGTATGTCATATATAATATAAATGTATAAAATATTTATTTATTTATAGGGATGTTAGAAGAAATACACACTTAGATAATGATAAAATATTTATTAAAATGCTAAGTTGTGAAAATGCTTAGGCTAGTAGTAACACATTTTTAAAAATAAATTTTCTTTGCTCTATTTGCTCTGGGAAACTTGTGGAACTTAATATAATGAGAAGGGAACCAATGGTAATACAGGAGAATTCTCATCAGATTTTATTTCAGAAAAACATGTATTTCCTAATACTCTACTTTATCAGGTAAAAATAAGCCTTTGGGTTTTGTTGATTTATTAAACAGCACTCCTCTATTTTGCTTGTTAGTTCAGTTTGTTCATTAGATGCCACATGAGTGAACACAGACCCCCAGATGGAGAGCAGGTGGAGGCCAAGGGTGGAGGGACTGAGGAAAAAGGACTCATGGACATGGACAACAGTGTGGTGATTGCAGGGGGGAGGGGAGATAAGGGGACTAAGTGGTAGTGAAAAATGCAGTAAAAGAACGAGTCTTGGAGAACAAGGAAAAATATCACTTCTGGTAGCAAATTTCCCTTGTCGCTCCTTTGTCATTTCATGAGCTTCCCCCACCTCACCAAAGGCCCATAAGATGCACTTTTGTTCTTTTTATTCTTAATTATTAGGTTCTTGAACAGAATCAAACTATGACTCAAAGATTAGAAAGATTTATGCTGACTTGCTGAATACCAAATAAATGTCTAGCTTTTGACTGATTGGTAATTAGTTTCATTTCCTTAGCCATTAATTTTTCTTGTAATTTAGTGGATTATGAAATACATCTAAAGGATCTTATTAAGCACTGAGTTTTAAATTGAGACAAGCACAAACCTATATATTTTGGAACATATTTTAAAAATATGGAGTTCTAATTTTACAAAGGTTAAGTATTGAAACTAACTCAGCAAGTGTTTTTGAGTATATGTTTAGGCAATGTAGGAGATGGAAGACATAGATAAAACTCAACTTAGCTATTCCACAAACTTACACCTTCCAGCGTTGAAAAGATACTTGTGACAGCCTTGGGGCCTAGGAATTCAGAAAAGGGGGAGCAAAAATAAGCTGTAGACATTGTGAATAGAGCTGGTAACACATGTCCCTTTTTAAAAACTGTAAGCAATACATACACATAATGATGTAATTTATACTCTACATACTTGCACACAAACACACACTCAAATATGCATTTTTTGTTGCTCTTTGTTTTGCAATAAAGTAAAATTATTTTATTCATGGGTATACTTCCATACCAGTGAAACTAGGTCAGTTTTTTAATTTAAAATTGTGAATAATATCATACAATATAGTTGTGTCATACTTTATTATCCCCCATTGATGCCCTTTGAAGTGAGTTTTCAAATTTCTCCTCCTGTGAAGAACGCTGCAAAGAACATTCTCGGTGTCCTGTGCAAGCAATTCTGTAGGCTATGGTTCTAAAGTGCTGTCCCTTTTTAATGGCATGCCTATTTAAAAAGCATCATTGGATTTACCAAATTAGCCTCCAACAAATTGCCCCCATTTGCTATTCTATGGAGCTGGAGCTCTTCCCCCCTCACCTGCATAACACCAGTCTTCTATTTTTGTCTATTTAATAGGTGAAAAATGATACCTCTGTTTTAAAGAATATGACTTTAGATTTTGGATGACAGGTAGGAAATGGAAGCCAGGAAAGTTCCTTTAGGGAAGTATTAGTTTAATATGACAAAGTTAATCAAGATAGTGAGGAGAAGGGCTATTTTGAAGCAGAGCATTCCTACAAGGAGATAGAATTGATAAGGGCTGGGAATAAGTGTGTAAGAGAGTGACATGCTCATGCACATAAAGCATAAAACTTGCCATTGTTTGCGTGGAAAAGCATAGTTACCAATTAATCTCCCTGAAAACAGGATTCATAGGTTTGTCCCCTAATTTGTCACCCCCGCCTTAAGGGTTTTTTTTTTCCTATTCTAATTCCTACTTTCACTTTCATATTTTATTTCCAGGAGTATTTCTGATAACTTGACTCAAAGACTTGCCCAAATAGAACTGCTACCTGTTGTTGGCCCAGTGCGGGGATGATAGGAACAGTCCGTTGGAGAGGTGATGCAGCCAGAGCAGTCGCAGTAGGAATGAAGAGGAGAGGCTAGATACTAGAAGACTCTGGGATGTGTAATAGAAACAGCTCCTTGGCTATTGAGTGTAGACTGTGAAAGCCAAGATGCCTCAGCAATGCTGCTGGCTGCAGGGACTAGAGCAGTCTTGCTGAGAGAGAATAATACAGGCGGAGGGAGTCAGTGAAGGAAGTTACCCAGTGTGAGGTGCTGCTGGGGCTGGGGCATCCACGGGTGGTATTTGGGAAATTCTGGTCTATATTTCATGAAATCAGTTATATTGAAATAATATCTGAAGTTGTTTGCCTGGACATCAATATCAAGAGGAAGAGAACCAAGGTGCAAACATTAATGAGCAGGCAGAGGAAGAAGAACTTGGGCACAGTGAGAAAGATCATCACATACTGGGAATCCCAGGAGAAACGGGAAGATGAGTTCTCTCTTTGTTTTTTCCTTTCTTATGCTTTATTGGGATATAACTGACAATTAAAAGTTGTATATACTTAAGGTTTACAAAACTTGATTTTGATATGCATATTCATTTTGCAATGGACACTACAATCAAGCTAGTTAACATAAGCCATCACTATCCCCTACTTACTATTTTCTTTTTTGCATATGTGTGAGAGCACACTTAAGATCTGTCTTGTTAACAAAGTTCAAGTATATGAAAGAACACTTTTAACTATAATCACCATGCTATCTGTACATTATATCTCCAGAACAACACATGCAGGACAATTATATATTTGTGTTTCAAACCAGCTGCACAATTGACATTCCTACCAGCAAAGTATAAGAGCTCCAGTTTCTCCACATTCTTGCCAACACTTGTTATTATTGACATATCTTATGACAGCTAAATTGGTGAGGATGAAGTTGTATGTCATTGTGGTTTTGATGGTTAGTTTTCTCCTTTAGAGAAATGTCTATTAAAATAATTTACTCATTTTTAAATTGGGTTATTTGTCTCCTTATTTTAGAATTGTAAGTGTTCTTTATATATTTTGGACTTAAGTTTCTTATCAGATAACTATCAGATATATGATTTGCAAATATTTTTCCCATTCTATGAATTATGTTTTCAATTTCTTGATAGTGTCCTTTGAAGAAAAAATGTTTGAAATTTTAACTACTTTTCTTTTCTCCCTTGTTATTTAGGTTGATAGCTAAGAAGTTGTTGACTAATCTAAAGTCATAAAGATTTGCTCCATTGTTTCCTCCAAGGCTTTTTTAAAATCAATGATTACTTTATTTTTTAACTTTTTAAATTGTTGGCACTCTTATAAGGCTTTTATTGTATTAGCTCTTATATTTAGATCTATAATCCATTTTAAGCTAATATTTGTGTATGGTGTGAGTAAGCAGTTGAACTTCATTGCTTTGCCTGGGGATATTTAGTTGTTACAGACCTATTCATTGAAAGATTATTCTTTCCCTTTTGAATTATCTTGGTTCCTAATTAGTTTTTGACATACTAAATATTTTTTTCAATCTATTTTTTCCATTTTGTTTATGGTATCTTTTCTGAATAGAAACACTTATGACTTAGGCAATCAAAACCATAAATATTCTACCTTCTGATGTTTTTTGTTTAAGACATTCTTCCCATTGCCAAAGTTACAAAAATACTTTTCTGTAATTTCGTCTATTAGCCTTATAGTTTCACTTTTTACATTTAGGTTTCTAAGCTGTCTGCAATATGCCTTCATGTATCGTGGTATAAAGTATGTATCCAACATTGCTTTCTCCCCAGGGTGGGCAGTTATGCAACAATTCCTCTGTTTACCACTGGGAGGTATGTACGACCTTTTCCATTCAAATTTCTAACCAAAAGCTGGGGAATCTAGAAAGCTGTATCAGGTCAGAAGAAAGGAGCACATAGGTATTCGGGACAAGGTAGATAAACTCTTACAATGGAGCTGTCAATACATTTTAAAACATGGAAAAATCGAATTTAAACTAAATATCGCATAACATAATTAAAGAGTGAATGGAAGTCCTAAATATCACTTTAAAGAGAAGTAGAAGGTAAAAAATAATAAGGAACCACATTTTAAAAATTGCAGGTAGTGTAGAAAATCACCACAGATTGAGAGGCAGGAGGAAAAAACATATACTAATGCTGTTAATGTTCTCAGTGGTCAAGGGGCAGACTGAATAGATATTTCTTACTCTAATAATTTAGAATAATGATTCAAACAAAATAGCTTAAAGTATGACTTGGAAAATAAAGCAAATTAAGAAGACAAAAATCAATGACACAATTTACATACTACACAATAAAAAATGAAAGAAGCATTTTTATAACATCAGGAAACAATAGGACAGAAATAAGATATACATATAGTTATGGCAATAAAATAAATAGGTTAAAAACTATCTAAAATCTTTTAGATAGTTTAGATAGTACTAGCTGTAAACTCTTTTCTTTAAACAAAATGGTTAAATAGACAAAAAGACAGCAATGATTATAATATTTTAAAAGTGGATTTCAATGCAGAAAGTAATAGGAAAACAGTCTACATTTAATTATAAAGGGTAAAATGCATGATGAATCTATGTCACGGATATTAAGGGCAAAATATATGAACTACAATTTTTTAGAAATATGTAAGACTTGCAGGGGAACAATAGCTCTGGAGAATTTTTAAAAGTTGATTTAACTAAACATAAGAAAAGCTTTATTAATTCTCCACTGCAGAAAATTTAGAAGGCACGTTTCTTTAGCAAAGCAATATAACTACATCATTTTTAAAAGACCACATTAAAGTCAATTGGAAATTTCACTTTACAAAAACAAGAACCCTTTACTAAATAATTTGACTACCATAATGGAAATCACATGTATAATTATGGAATATTAGAAAATCATAGTAAGACTACAAATACAAATTTCAAAGGTGTAGTTAAAGCTCCACAATAAATAAAGATTTTATTTATTTTATCTTTTAGGGGAAGGGAAGGAGAGAGGGAGAGGGATATCAATGTGTGGTTGCCTTTTGTGTGTCCCCTGCTGGGAACTGGCCTGCAACCCAGGCATGTGCCCTGACTGGGAATCGAAACCGCGATCCTTTGGTTCGCAGGCCTGCGCTCAATCCACTGAGCTACACCAGCCAGGGCAAAGAAAAACATATTTAAAATCAGGAACCCCTGTAGGGGAAGCTCCCATACTCTACCACTTACCATTTCTTGACAAACTATAATAAGAAGAAAAACATTTTTTATATTTCCCAGAAAGAGGAAAGAAGATTTTTCTTCTTGCCTACCAGCAACCCAGCTAATGATAGCCACCCAAATTCAGACAGTAACTTGTCACCCCCCAAATTCTCACTCTTTTACAATGGACTCTTTCTCAAAACCATTCCCCTCAACATCCTCCCCTCTTTTTCTCTATAAAGACAAGTTCCTCTCTTGTGTTCTCTGGACTTGCTTACGGCCATTATAGCTTGTTTGTCCTGAATTGCAATTTTCTGCTATTCCCAAATAAACTGAACTTTGCTTTTATAATTAGTCAAATATTTTATTTGAGGTTGTCACACAGGATGATAAAAACAAATGCAGTACATTAGACAAAATTCTTCAATTGAGAGGTTGTGACATTGTGATATATGATAAAACATATATATTTGCTTCTAATCTGTTTTTGTCACGGAGCTCCTAAAACCTCTAGAATTCCCTAAATCCTGGAAGCAATAAAGGTTTCTTTTGTTATTTTAATGAGATGAATGGGGCTACATTAAACTAAAAAGCTTCAATACAGCGAAGAAAACTATCAACAAAATGGAAAGGCAACCTACAGAATAGAAGAAAATGTCTGCAAACCACATAGCCAATAAGGATTAATATATAAAATATACAAGAAACTCATATAGCCCTGACTGGTGTGGCTCAGTTGGTTGGGCATCATCCTGCAAAGCAAAAGGTTGCCAGTTCAATTTCCAGTCAGGGCACATGCTTGGGTTGCAGGTTCAGTCCCTGGTCGGGGCTTGTATGAGAGGTAACTGACTGATGTTTCTCTCTCACATCAGTATTTCTTTCCCTTTTTCCCTTCCTTCCTCTCTTTCTAAAAATTAAATAAATAAATAATATCAAAGAGCAAGAAATGCATACAACTTAATAGCAAAAAATAAATGCTCCAATTTTAAAATGGGCTAAGATTCCTAACAGACATCTTTCCAAAGAAGACATACAAATGGCTATCAAGTACATGAAAAGATGGTCAGCATCACTAGTCATCAGGATTATGCAAATTAACATCACAATGAGCTATCACCTCCTATCTGTTAGGATGCCTATTATCAAAAAGACAAGAGAAAACAAGTGCCACGTGGAGAAAAGAGAGCCCTTGAACATCGTTGGTGGCAACGCCAGGTGGTACGAAAACTGTGAAAAGCATTATGAATGTTCCCTCCAACATTAAAAATAGAACCACCATGTGACCTAGCAATTCCATTTCTGGGTATAAATCCAAAGGAAACAAAACCTTTATTTCAGAAAGATGCCTGTACTTCCACATTCGCTGTTACAGAAGTTACCTAACAGCCTAGGTATGGAAACAGCTTAAGTGCCTGCGCATGGGTGAATGGATGTAGAGAATATGATGGATGTATACAGCGAAATATTATTAACTTCAAAAAAGAAGGAAATCCTGTCAGTTGTGATAACCTGTATGAACCTGGAGGGCATTATGTTAAGTCAAATACATCATATAAAGAAAGAAAGACAAACCCCGCCTGGTACCACTGAGATGTAGAACCTAAAAAAAAAGTTGAAATTATAGAAACAGAGACTAGGATAGTGGTTGCCAGGGGCTGTGGGGTGGGGAACATAAAGTTTGGCCCCGATGGTTAAAGTGTGCAACGTGTCAGTTAAACGTTGAATAAAGTCTGAGGATCTAACGTATAACATGGTGGCTATAGTTGATGACGCTGTATTGTGTCATTGAAATTTGCTAAGGGTGTAGAACTTAAATGTTCTCAGACACACAAAAAGGTAAATATGTAAGGTGGCAGACATATGTTAATGGATTCAACAGGGGATTTTTTCATCACTTTGTGCATTTCAAATATCTTACAATTTTATTGTTGATACACTTTAATAAAGCTGAAAAAATACATACAGATGGCAAATACGTGATTTGCCATTTGGGATTAGGGAAATGCCTATTAAAACAACAATGTGATACCACTCTACACCTATACCACTGTATTAAAGTGGTTAAAAACCAACAAAACAAAACACAGCTGAACAAAAACAACCTGACAGCACCCATTGCTAGTGAAGATGTGAAGCAAGATTAACTCTCATTCATTGCTGATGGGAATGCAACATGGCACAGGCACTTCGGCAAAGAGCTCAGCTGTTTATCACAAAGCTAAATGTAGTCTTGCTACATGACTCAACAATCATACTCCTGGGTATTTACCCAAGTGATTTGCAAACATATCTACCCAAAAATCTGCACATGAATGTTTCTAGCAGCTTTATTCATAAATGCCCACATTAGAAAGCAACCACATTTAAAGTATACCTATCCTTTAACAGGTGACTAGGTGTATAACCTGGTGGTACGTCCACACCATGGGATACAATTTAGTGATAAAAAAATGCGTGAACTATCAAGCCTCACAAAAACATTTATGAATCTGAAACTCTGAGTGAAAGAAGACAGCCTGGAAAGGCCTGTAAATGCTGCCTAATTTCATTGAGGTGATATTCTGGGGAAGACAAAACCGTGGAAGGAGTAACTCAGTCAGTGGTTGCCTGCTGTGGAGGGCAGCAGGGGTGCTGCAAAGGAAAGCGTCTTCTGAAGTGATGGGACTGTTTTGTGTGCTATGGTAGTGATGGCTACACAACATCACACGTTTATAGAGGCCTATGGAACATTATAGTAAGAAGAGAGAACCGTAACATATGCAAATTAAATTAAAACATTTAAAAGGTCAGGACATCCCAGGTTAAAATGCAGAGTGTAACAGAGAAATCTGACTCTATTACAAATGTATGAAATGACATGAGTGACAGCGATGAGATGGAGGAATGTGCTGTAGATGGAGAGACAGGTGTAAATGCGTAGATACACATCTCATGCACGTATGTAATACATATTTATATAGAACCTTTAACAGTCTTGACTCAGTAAAGTTTTAAAATGATTAACAAACTTTCATTGATCAATAATAAGTGCAGATGCCTAAATTTAAAACAAAGTACATAAACATCTGCTTTCCAATAAAGAAAAAAACAAATGCGAATTAACTTGTTAAAGCAACACGAAATTACGCGTACAAAAAGAAGTGAAAGAAAACTATAAAATACCACTTGCCCTCACCTTTCAAATGGGTAGGTTTAAAGAGAGTGAGAGTGTGCAGTACTGTCCTCAAGAAATCAAACATCCGCCTTGAAACAGATTTCCAATCATTTTGTTCTCTAACGCTGGTTTACCTAAGACCGAGAAATCCAGCATAGTTGAGAGAGGGTAATTTATCTC
The DNA here is from genome assembly GCA_004027475.1 of Anoura caudifer. Taxonomy (NCBI): domain Eukaryota; kingdom Metazoa; phylum Chordata; class Mammalia; order Chiroptera; family Phyllostomidae; genus Anoura; species Anoura caudifer. Next base: position 140,937 of record PVKU01002232.1, on the reverse strand, counting down.
AAACCGTTGCTTAGTGCCAGTCAGACAGGTAACACTACCCACAGCATGCAGACAGGAGTTCAGAAGCAAATCCAAAACTAGGTCCTTTCCTGTCTGTTAAATTAGGTCCAATGTAGATTAACTTCTTTCTCTGGATTCAGAAAATCAGACTCACTCATATTTAAGTACGAGTTCTAAACCTCATGCCCCAAATGAATAGAGCGATGTTTTCATCACTTGGCCCCTTCCCCACTGTAAGTCTCCATCAGGGGGAATCATCATGACTGGTACTAATGTATTTTTCAAGAACAAGTTTGAAGGTTTGCAAAATGACTTGATGTTAAATGTATTTTTTTCTTAATTAAAGAAAAAAAGATGATAAACTCCCAGTCAAAGATATGAGAGCACATGAAAATAGATATTTCTTATTAATATTAAGCAGGAAAAAATCGGTATATAATGACATATTACTTTAGCTTCTGGGGGGCATGACTAATTGTCCGCTGGGGCAATAAAAATAAGATTAGAAACAATTCAAAGAGGTGGAATGTTTGGAAGTAAAACAAACCAAAATAAGACATAATGCTGTGCAGATTTATCTAAATTGCCCCACCAGGAAGGGAGAATCTGGAGGAAGCCCTTAAATAATTATCATTTTTTAACCACCTGAATCAAGAAGGAGCACTTTAAAAAAAAAACTCAGATTTTTGTAATCATCGGCTTTCTATTATTCCTGTACATATTTACTAGCTCTTAGAAATAAAACTTTACTCTTTTTATTTACTCTCAAATGTCTTAATTCCTACCCTATCTACCACTTAATTCTACCAGTCTGTGATATTCACCTGTCGTCTTGCCCCATGTAAATCAATGGTGGGTTTGCACCTCCGGTAATACTGAATTTTCTGATATCTTCGTCTGCAATTTGCAAACATTTATGTAAAAAGAAGAAAACTGGAGAATCCACCCTTCTTTGAAGCCAGAGGAAAGCCATCCTTACTGGATTGCTGCTTATCGTAGTTTTCAGAATTGGCTCTGTAAGTGCTCTCAGGCGATGCGAAGTCAGTCGTGGGAAGCATTTACATGGAATGCCGTACGAAAACACTTCGAACACCAGATTATAAAGACATTGTCAACTCAGCAACCTGATGTGGAAAAACTCACATTCTAGTTTTTTTAAACGTTTTATTTATTTATCTTTAGAGGGGAAGGGAAGGAGACAGAGAGAGAGAGGGAGAGAAACATCAATGTGTGGTTGCCTCTCGTGCATCCCCTGCCGGGAATTGGCCTGCAACCCAGGTATGTGCCCTGACTGGGAATCGAACCTCGATCCTTTGGTTCACACAGTTCCGTGCTCAATCCACTGAGCTACACGAGCCAGGGCTCACATTCTAATTTTTACCCACAGCTTTAATATTGCATTTTGGTCATAAAAAGAGAATAATTAAATTACCTACGTAAGCATGTAGACGCACAACAGTCTCCCCCTCGAAACCATGGTTACTAGAGCCTCCTTGCGCACCAGAGCGCTATGGCTTAGCAGTGACGCACAGGTTGGGACTGTAGTGCAGGGGGTGAGTAAATGCTTAGACAATATCCACACCTCCCCGCAAATCCCTGCCCTTACGGAGCTTTCATTCCAGCGGTGGGGGACCGATGATCAGTTCATCAATAATGAAAACAAATAGTACACAGGGAAGATAAGTGCTTGGAGAAAAATGAACCAAGGATTAGGGCAGCAATCTTCATTCCCACTCACTCCCGACACAAAGCCATTTCCTTCTGCGACTCAAAGTCTTTCTTATTTTTTATAAACTTGACAGCTTTTCCCAGACACTATGTTTAGAAATGAATGTGTAATATCACTTATGAAGCACAAACTCCTTCTTGTATAACATCAAAGAGCATTATTGTGTAATAAAGTATATTTTTGCACCTGGTCGGGGGAGAGATCATATCCATCACCACCAAGTTCCTTTGCTAAAGAATTTTTTAACCACTGATGGTAAATGGCTTGGGAGATGGCTTGATGAAGCAGAGGTCAGTCTACAGAAAGTAAAAAAGTTTGTTTTCTCATTTATCAATTAATGCTCTGAGGTCATTAATCATGGTATGAACTGTAATTTCCACCTTGTTTCTAGTCTGTACATCATTCAAATGAAAACATTTCTCTGTATTGCAGGAGTCATGTAAAAGGTCAAAGCTTTGGTTTAAACTTGACTTGATGATTCCATAGAAACCCAACATACGTTTTTGCAGGTATTCATAATATAATAAAAATCCCCACAGTCCTCCTATCTATCTATCTACATCTACATCTATATCATCTATATATAAACCATCAGGTAGGAAAAGTAGTGCCTATCTAAACAGAAGCCTCTCTTTCTAGTCTATACGACAAACAAAACAAAATAAACCTGTAGGATTCACATATACTATGTGTTGAAATATATGGAGGTTCTAAGATATGCTACAACTTATTCCTACCTTTCTTAAATTAAAAATAATAAATAAACCAATAACCTTATTAAAGGGCTACTGTTAGCTTCTATGACTCTGTAATTTTATCCTTTTTCTCATCCGGTCGTGTGAATAAATGGAATTCATTTTTTGTTTGTGTATTTGGGCTTTTCTATCTTCCCCAGATAGTTTAAGTTTTCCTAAATTATAGTTGAATGACAACTAAATCTTCCTGGCTGGAATTTCCTTTAAATTTTTTCCATTTTATTCCAACCACTGCACAAGTGAGATAGTGTTTGAAAAGTACCACTTTTGTCATGACACCATTTTCACCGACACCTAGAAAGGAGGCTTCTGGAGCTTGCAGTAGCAAAGCCACCTACTGTCTCAGATTCCTGCCCTGTCTATGCGACTTCGCTGTGCATCCACGTAAAGGGGGCACGCCTTGCAGTCAGCCAGCGTCCTGTGTGGTCTTCGTGTATGCCTCTCTCGTTTTCAGCTGTGTGACTCTAAGATGCTCATGTTGCTCAGAATGCTTTTCTTCACTCTGCCTGTTTCCTATCCACATCCCAAGGCCTTAGATTCACTCGTTGTATCTTATGGATACAAGGCAGGGACATGCAAGCTCACTTCAGGTGACCAGAGGAACGTCAGTGGAGCCTTGAAAGAGAATCCACGCTGAACCGGTACAGAGACAACTCCTGTGACAAAGTGGTATTTCCAGGTCCTTGATAACGAGGAAGTAGAAATGCCTAGGAGACGCCATGTTGTATCATTTGTAATTTGTTATATGTGAGTATACCAAAGTTAATCGTCTAGGAATAAATACCAAGTTCTCATTCCAGAATGTAGATTCAGATTCAGTCATTTTTAGGTAATTCCTTGGTTTTCTTCATAAAGCTATCAAGTAAAGAGCTCTTTTGGATCTGTATTTTGCGTATCTGTTACAACTACGATTCAGGTGTCTAGGGGGTAAGCAGTAACACTAGTATAATGTTGTGTTAAAAAGACCTTTCTGACTGGGCATGCTATAGATTAAAGCTGGACACCATCATGATGGCCTATAAGCAAAGGAACACTGATACAAAAGTGTGCTATCAACAAAGAAAGTAACGTGGGCACCTGTTAGCACCCAAGAACTGGAGCTAATAGGAGCGAGTCATCTCTAAGTCCCTCTCCTTCTCACTCTCTCCTTTTTTTCACTTTGATGTGCATTTTCACTACATATTTTACAAGCATTATGTTAGATTTGATGAAGGCAACTCATAATATCATAATACTTTATTACAGTAACATTGTGGCAACACACGCACATCACACTAATAAAATGAATACTCATAACATAAAATTTGACTTGAAACTCATGACACGGTGGAATAGCTCAGGAGCAATTCAAAACAACCACAGTAAGTTTTTTCTTCTTTCCCTATATGTTATTGTTTTTGTAAATGGAATCCATATTTCCATACAAACTAGAATTGCTAAACTCTTAATAACATCCCCATGGTTTTGCTTCTTACTATGACGCCTTTGTGGATTTCATCAGAGTTTAAACATAATAATGAGTCATCATTTGTCCTCAGGAGCATGAACTGTCTGGAGTTATTTCTGCATTCACAGCATCCTCACTCTGAAATAGCTGTTCTAAGTCTGTCACTCTACCCACCAGCTTTCTGCCCGCAGCGTGACTGCCAAACATAAACTCTCCCCAGGCTGGAGAATTACCACAACGCATCAAATTCTCTTCCTAATAAACTTTAAATTCTGTAATTCTGTTAATTTGCTACCCACCTCCCCAAAATGTTTTATGCTTCTGCAACACAGTTAGCCTTAGGCAATATTTTGCACAAAATTATTTTGGATGTTACTTATCTACAGTCCATGAATGCTTTTTTCCCTGATCTAATAAAATACTATACATCTGTATCAATGAGAATTTTTCCACTTGCATTTAAGGGAAATTTCCAAATAGTAGGGTCTGAAACCCAAGGACTTATTCTCCATATAAAAGAAATTAAGAGATAAGCAGCCCAGAGGTGCTGTGGTGAATCTATATTTTTATCCATCACCCTCAGCACATGGTTTGTGTACTAAAGTCCATCTCATGGACTGAAATGGCTGAATACTGGAATCTTTCAGGCAACAAGAAAGAGGAAGGAGAAAGAGGCCTAAAGAAGTATGTCTTCCAGCTGAGTTAGTCTTCCTATATATTATGGCAATCTTATATACATTGTCCCTTACTTCACAGTGGTAAGATGAATGAGAAATGCAATTACAAATTTTTTTAATCCTCACCAGAGGACATTTTTCATTGTCTTTAGAGAGAGAGGAAAGGAAAGAGGAAGCAAGAGAGAAAAAAAAACATCAATCAGAGAGAGAAGCATTGATTGGTTGCCTCCTGTACGTGACCAGACCAGGAATTGAACCTGAAACCTAGGTATGTGCCCTGACTGGGAATCAAACCTGCAACCTTTAGGTTCTGGGATGATGTTCCAACCAACTGAGCCACAGCAGCAAGGGTGAGAAATGCAATTTTTGAGTTGTGTGCATTATCACTGAAAATAGTGCAGATTCTGTTTCAAAAAAGAGAACAGATACAGAGTAAGCAACTATTAATATCTCTCATAACACTTTTACCTTTTCTTGTTCTTGCACATTGAGTATCTTTACTGCATATTATAGTGGGGAAATCACAGTCTTTGGAGTTAGCAGAATTTGCTTCAGGCCGTGGACCTGCCCCTTATAAGGTATGTCACCTGTGGCATGTCATTATTTCTAAGTGTGTTACCTTTAAGATGAAGATTTTAATAATATTGATTTCACAGGATTATAATGAAAGAAATAATAATATGTGGGCATACAATGGTGCTTTCCAAATAGTTTATTTTATACTGGTTATAATTATGTTATTGATTTTGATGTGTGAGTTTGGAAGTATTTACATCAGCTAAAGGAGCATTAAAAAATCAAAAAAATTAATCTGTAATCCTGTGGTTTCTAAAGTTGTTCGTGATTATCTCAGAGAAAGCAGGAAGAAAGTATTAACACTTTGATCTACTGAATGAAAATAAAGACTCACCTAGAGTAGAGAGCAATCAGAGTGCTGGATGCCAGAGAAAAGGTGCTGGTTTTGTGGGATAGTCTAAGAGCCGAAAGGCAAACTTTCTCCACTTGACAACCTTATGCTAGACCAGTGTGAATGAATGGCAGTTTTCATGTACAGCTCTTACAGCAGAGATGGTTGATTGTCTGCCCAACATGATCCCCTCAGGCCTTCTTTCTAAAACTCTTGATTTTATTCCTGTATTGTCCCCTGTGCAAACAACTAAACAATAATATTTATTATAACTATGAAAATTATTAATATTGCCAATCATTTGATTACACTTGCCAAATACTTTCCCCACCTATTTTTCTAAATAATTTACATAATTAATAAGAAGGCTTCTTAGCATAATTAATATAATAAAATAAGTTACCAAAAATGGCTTATTTTTCCCAATCAGAAATACCAAAAATTAACATCTCTCTATATAATTCATTTGATGTAATTTACAGGACTATGAAATTCAGAGAAATACGTACTTTTGAAATAAAAATGTTATTTTCTTGAAAAATTTCCTTCGGTATCTTCTTTCTGAATTTGTTAAATAAGTGCCCATATTATTGCCTTATGTTACCGCTACACCTTTTTTCCTAAAATGTCCCCTGTCACAGACAAAATGCTAATACCTTTAGTAAGTAAAGCTTATAAAAATCAATAACGTAAATACCAAGGACCTAAACAGATAAAAGGATGAAGCGTATAGGCAGAAAATTCTCTGGCACAAGTGAAATGCGTTTCAAGAAGGAGAGAGTAGTCAACCACATTTCAAATTCGGTTGTGAAGTCAGGAGAGATGCGGAGTGAGCCATAGGCGTGGACTTAGAAGCAGGAGGGTTGTACTCTCCTGGATGAAGGCAATTTTGGGGAATGGTGGGGCAGAAGCCAGCCTAAAATAGACTAAGGACCAAGTGGTAGCTGCAGAAATGCAGGATGGGAAGATGGAAAATGCTTCTAAAGACTGTAAAGTAAAACAGAAGAAACACTAACGGGTGAGAGATGTTGGCTCTAGGTAGGGGACTTCCTAAATTTTTTTCAGTTACAGTTCACATTGAATATTATTTTATATTAGTTTCAGGTGTACTGCGTTGTGGTTCAACAATCATATGCTTTACACAGTGATCCCCTTGACATTCTAGTACCCAGTGGCATCAAACTTAGTTACTACAGTATCATTAACTATGTTCCCAACACTATCCTTTACATCCCCATGACTATTTTAAAATTACCAATTTGTACTTCTTAATCTAGGTAGGGAATTTTTGCTGGTGGGGAGGGATATAATAGAGAGAGGGAGCATAATCAATTATGCAAGTTCCTGAGAAGCCCAGAAAAGATGAGCTATGAAGTGCAGGTAGAGACTTTCACCTCGTAGAAGAAAATGGACACTTTGTAAAATTAATAGTAGCGGTATAGAGTGAATAGGTGTGGACAGAGTACATTTTTATACTTGATAGTGAGAAGGTGAGGTAGTTTCCAACTGACTTAATTTAAAAAAAATCCAGCTTAGGATTCTATAAAAAGAAGTCATTGAAGACTGAAAATGTTAATTTTCAGGAAATCAAAAAAATATAAGAAAATTTTTTGACATTCTTAGTATGATCAAAGAATACTTGGCCCCTAAAAAACAGACACAAAAAAATCATAAGGAGATAAGAGTGATATATGAACACAACAAGAGAAAGTAAAAAGTGAAAAGACCTAAGTAGACTGAAAAAAATAGTAATAGAAAATTTAAGTCTGTTCTGGTACATACAAAACCAATTAGAATTATTTCTATAGAAGTTCAACTGAGTAATGTGAAGGAAACAAACAAACAGACAAAAACCCTGAGATTTTCTTCTAAAAGCTGGAAGAGAAGAACAGAGAGAAGAAAGCAGCAGGGAGGAAAATTGAGCACAGGGCAGACAGGCTCAGAGAAATGCAGGGCTCAGGTGTCCCAAGGAGGAAGTGTAACAATCAGAGCAGCAACAATAATCAAAAATGCGATTGAAGAAGACACTTCCCATGGTTAAATATATGTAAGTATGTTATTACTTAAATATTTAAGCATATCATTACTTAATATATGTTAAGTATAATATATAGTCATATAGAAGCAACTCAGATGCCTCAAAAATAATCAATGTAGTAATATCGACATCTAAACATATTACTGTAAAAATATTTGAAAACTAAGATTAAAAAACTGCAAGTATATAGGCAGAATAAATAAATTCCCTGCCAAATAATATAAGTCTGGCTAGTATCAGATTTCTACTCTGAGAAGTATAACAGCAGATTTCAGTAGGAAATGTTGTATCCCAAGGATTATACCCAGACAGGTGTTTTTTTTTTTTTTTTTTTTTTTTTTTTTTTTTTTTTTTTAATGTGTAGTGGTAACAGAAAGACATTCTCAAATACATAAAAGCTAAGAAAACACAGTATCCTTATATTCTTGGTGGTGGGGAAGCAGTAACTTATAAAGGAATAAGAATTAAATTAGCATCAGACATCTTATCATCCAAATTAATTGCAAAAAATAATTTAGCATTGTGTCAAAATTTCTTTTATACCTAGAATTCTATATACCTCATCACACTATCAATGAAATATGAGAACAATTATTCAGAAACTTAACACCAACACAAGAAAGAAAACAGGATGTGTGAGAAAGAGATGAACTAACACAGGAAGCCCAGAGGTAACCAAGTTCTAGTTTAAGAAAGGAATAAGTCAAAATGAAAACAAGCCGGAGTGTAGATCAGATATGTAGATTAGACATGTATGGGGAGCTGGTGCAGCAAGAAGCTAAGGAAAGGAGATTCTCTAGAAAGCCGACAGCAGCAACAAAATGGTTCAGGAGAACCACTAGAATGAGGAATTTAAAAAATATATATATCCTCTCCATTTTTTACTCACAAATTTGTTGGCTATTTTATATTTTGGTGATCTGACCAAACCCAGGTTAGTGGTGGAACAGGGTATAGATTGTAAGTATGTCTTGTAGCTAAATCCACCAATGTGTTCATCAATCTCCAGGATCCCTTCTAGCACTGAAAAAAAAAAAAGTTTAAACAGGGTCCACTCGTTATTAAGGAACATGTTTGCTTTATGAAATAACTAACATCTAAGAATAACAATGTCTTTATGCTCTGATTCCTTGACATTTCTGTTTCAGATGCCTTGAAATTATGTTCCCTGCGTGCAGCAGACACATGTATAAAAAATATTTTGTTCCTTGTAAAAAGACATTTGGTTTCAACTTCCAAGTGGCTCCATTTAACAACTTTTCTGTATACCTAAGCAAATCGGAGGCACAGAACAGCCAAGGGAGAGCCAGACAACTCATTAAAACTTGGAGATTATTAATATTTTACCTTCCAATTTGTGGTTTTAATACATATAGCAAATATAGCCAAAAACAGTGTTTATGAGCAAGCAACCTGAGACATCCATTAGCTGCAGCTAGGGAGAAGCTTCCAAACAGAGAAAGTAATACTTGCAATATTTGGCCATAAGAAAGAACAATATACTTGAACATTTGAAAGAACGTGAATGCTTGCCTACATCTGTACGCATGTGCACACACATTCGCACACAAAATCAATGCTATTTTGTATCTCAGCTGGTTTGTCCTTGAACTTCCCAATCAGATCGCAAAATCATTAATCTAATGTGATATCTTTCTTTTCAGCAGCATAATTGAATGGCATGTTTTCATATGATTTTCTTTCCTGATTTAGTAGGCCATACATGTTATTTGGAAAAACTACAATTTTTAAAAATGTTTAGCTCCACATGATTGACTCTCATTTGAAAATCTTGTCTGGCTGTAATGAAAATAATAATTCAGGTAGGAGGTATGGAGAAGATAAATAAAAGTTAAGCAGGAAACATGTATAATATTTAGTCAACCCCCAAATAGTACACTTTGTTGTATTATGCAGTTCACATGAAGAAATTTCTACAAAGAAAGCGAATTCCCTGATTTCAATTTCCCTCTGATGTTGGCTATTGGCTGTCGTGTGAATAGCGATCATAAAGCAGATCCACTAATGAAACTTCCATTCTCAACCCTCTACCCTTCACTTTTCCGTTGTTCTTCCTCACAGCAGTCACTGGGTGTTAAAGAAAGAGAGGAAGAGGGGCAGGCAGGGTGGAGAGAAAGAGAAATCGAAAGCAGTTCAACACCAACGCTCCTCCATCCATCCCAATCGGGTCAGATTTTAACTTCATTAAATCGCTGTCATATGGTGGCTGCTGACATACATCAGCTTTGGAGAGCTCCACTCATCAGGTATTCTCTAAAATTGTTAACAAGAACAGCAACTCTCATTAGGGGTACCCCAAAAGCAGCTAATTAGGGACAAAGGTTGCTTAGATTGTGACAATTACACCTGTAAGGTCCCTGTAGAAACACCCAAATCTCTAACAAACCTATGTTTGGTTGCTTAGTACAAGAAATAAAGAGCTAGTCCATTAAAAAAAAAATGAGAGGCAGAAACTGTCAACCATTTGAAAAGCTTTACGAAAATGATCATCCAATTAGTGGCTATGATCAAATCAGGCATGAACTCTCTCTGGATGGCTCCATAATTTTCCTTCTTGCATGGTGTAATTTCATATAGCTCAAATGAACTCGTGAGAGGTAATTCAGTTCCAAACAGTTTTCTCATCACTGCTAATTATACTAATACATTGAAATGCCTCCTACAAAATGCATGAGCCCTTTAAGCCACCTCATTAATGTGATATAATTTTTGCCAGAATATATATCAAACCTATTATCACCACAGGTTTTCTTTAGCATTTTTTTTTTTCAGAATGTCTATCAAAAGCTTAAAAAGTAGATTTCTCTGGGCTGGTTGTCTCATAATTAACTGTTTCTTTGAACTACTGTTGTCTATTGTATTTTTCAACGGCACCAACAATCTTCCATATGATATCCCCAGACCCACCAGTTTCTTTTTCCTCTCTGAGTATTTTATTTCCTAAATCTTTCCCCCATTGTAGCTGATTCTTTAAATGGCAAATGGTGCATGCAATAATGTGCAAAAATGAGTTATACAAACTGAAAGCAGGGGTGTAAAAAGAAGCATCATCTGAAACTAAAATAAAGACGGATTTTATGGTATTTATGTCAGTTAATTTAACTGCTGGTAGGGGCTTTTGTTGAAACATGAGTTAGTTCCAGTGTTTAACCTTGCAGTATTAATTTATGCTTTATGGCCTGAGTACTTTATCATTCCCTCCTTGGGAAGACAGTTATCTCATTAGCCAGAATTTAATGAAATGCAAGGATACACTTCTTAATTTCAAAGATTACTATAACACAAATCAGGTGTAAATCTCAGACTGACTGCCCCTTCCCTTGCCTGTTGAAAAGAGAGTGAGAGAGAGGGGGGGGGTTCATTTTGCAATCATATCACAGAAATTCATCTGGTGAAATACATTTCATCACAACCATTGCAAAGGCATCTCTCATCTGTAAAAGTTGGTTTAACTCTGCATCCGGCAATATTGATGGCCCTTTAGCTACTATAAAGTTTCCAGGGTTGACAATTCATTATTCATCATCACAATTAAAAAAATAAAATGTTGATTACACACCAGTTCCCTAGACTTATTCAAGCACGGGCATGAAGTCTTAACCGCATTTTGACTAAACTCAATTTCATAGATAGCACCAATACGCTTTGTTACAACCGGTTTTTCCAAATCAGCAGACATTTACAGGAAGAAGGCAAACACACCCTAAAATTTAGAATCATTAAACAAGCTCACAAATACATATCAGTTTAAAATATAAGACATATTAACTGCCTTTAAGAAGCAAAAAGGTTTGAGTTGCAAAACTGCCTGGAATGACCTTTGCTTTCCAAGAGTTTGAAGACATCCGGACATTTAAGTACCCCGCCAGCCGGGTGCTGATGCTGGCACAGAGCCTGCGCCTGCCCGTTTCTGGGCTTCACCGCGTGCTGTCTCCTTCAATGAAGTGCCCCTTCTGGCCTGGCAGATCACACCACCTGCATCACCTATGATAATGTTCAAACTCACTTTGAGAACATTGCACGGTATTTAGGTTCGTTTGGAAATGATTGAATGAATGACCACATGAATGAATGATTGGTATGTGCATATGGTGGCTTTTCACTGATTTGAGCATACGTTGCTTAAACAATGCGAGAACAAGGAGTTTATACATTATTTCGTGATACAAACAACATAAATTAAGGGGAACCTGGTGAATGAGTGATTCCCTCTGGTTTGCTATGTTAATGGGGAAAACTACTTTCCAGGAGCTAACAAGGATTTAAAATCATGCATTTTGCTAGATATTTCTCTTGTGTGCATGCGTGTATGTGTGCATTCTGTGAGTAAGGATGCGTGAGAGTGTGCAGGTATATTTAAACATCAGCTTAAAACACAAAAATTACTATCACAGATACTGGCTTTACGTCAAGGAAGTGGCCAATAAACTCTTCTTTTTTCCCCAGTGGCTTCATGTCACAAAACTTTATTTCTTACTTATACTGCGTGTCTCTCAGGGGTCAAGTGAGGCTCTGTGTCTTGCCGGCCTCGGATTCAGGCTGAAGGGGCCGTCACCGCGGGGAACACTGGACGTCACACCGCAGCAGCGGGAAGAGAACCCGTGACCGAGCATGCACTTGCCTTTAAAGCCTGTCCCAGAGATGGTTCACACCCCTCCGTGCAGGTCCTGTCAGTCAAAGCGGGTCACATGGCCTCACTTTGTAGGAGTGCAGATTTGAACTGGAAATAAAGGATTTTCAGGGAATTTGAAGAAAGCCCTCCTTACAACTAGGGCCCTCAAGACCCTAACAGATCTGGCCTCTGTTTGCCACTCCAATCACGCGTCCTGCCATTGCTTCCCACCGCACTTGGCTCTGGGCATGCCGGCCTCTTTTTAAGAGTGCCTAAAACACGCCCGGCTCTTTTTGTCACGGGGCTTTTGCACTTTATATTCCCTTTTACTGGAAGGCCCTTTCTTTACTTTTTGTATAGTTTGCTGCTTCCCGTGTTTTCGGGCTCGGTTTTAATGGCACGCATGCCTTCCCTGGCCATTCACCCTAAGTCATCACACATCGCCAGCAAGCTCTTGACTAGAGATGCACGGCGTTTGGCTAACCGGCTACAGCAATTATTTTCTAATGCTTTTATATACTTCCTAGTGCTAGAAATTTGAAAATAATAAAACATGATGTAAGGTGTTGTAAATGACACTTCCTTGATCTAAAACCAGATCCTTGGCCGGAGTGTAAGACCGATTTGGATTTAGGCAGATGTGTGTTCAAATTAATAGATTATTGGCTATGCAATTTATTTCCTTACATTTTCCTCATTTCTAAAATGCTATTAACAAAACCTACAAACATTTTGCTTTTTTAGAACAGTTTTAGATTTACAGAGAAATTATAAAGATAGTACAGAAGGTTCCCAAATATCCTGAACCCAATTTTTCCTAGTACTGACGTTTTACATTGCTACGGTACATTTGTTACAATTGATGAACCAGTATTGACACGTTGTTATTTACGAGATGCTGCACTTTATTCAGATTTCCTTGGTTGTAATCTAATGTCTTATTTCTTTGGCAGAATCTCATCCAAGACACCCTTACTAGGTCTGGTCCTCCTGTCTCTTTAGTTTTCTTTGACTATGAATTTCTCAGACTTTCCTTGTCTTTTGACGACTTTGACAGTCTTGAGATATCCTGGTCACATATGTTGTCATATGGCTCTCTACTAAAATTTGTCTGATCTTTTTCTCATGATTATGGTATTTTAGAAAGAAGATACCAGGGGTAAAGTGCCATTCTCAGCACATCGTTTCAAGGGCACATAATATCAGCATGACTTATCGCCGTCGATGTTAACCTTGAGCACTTGGCTGGGAAATTCACAACATTTTCGGCAGGATTAAGCCAAGTAATGCATGTCAAAGCCTATGTGCTCGGTGCCTGGAGCGCAGGACAAGCTCAACGATCCTTGGTTTCTTCTTTTCTTTGTTATCTCAAAACCTGTGTTAAGCTTCTATAATATTTTCTTTAATTAATGTACTTTGACTATGCTGCAACACAGTGCATTACGGTGAAGTTTTCAGGATAAATTAGGTCTTCATTTAAGGCAGAGTGCTTGTTTTAAATGAAGTACTAAATAGACCTTGTTAGAAGAGAGTCTTCCTACAAAGGCAATCCAAGGGCACTCATCCTGAACATCACAATGAAGCCCCAATATAATTCGATTAATCACCCGCTTTAAAGTAGATGTCACCAGTGAGCTACGTTACAAACAGGTATCTCCTCCTTTACTCCCACCCAGCAGTTTGCCATATGTTACCAATGTTATAGAGCTATCGCTTACTGAACAAAAACCAGGCAAAGAATTCAAATTTCTGGGTTCTCTTCTTAGTTCTTTCAATACTTTTCTGCTTGACCATAGAAAAAAAAATAACATCTCTTTTTATCTTGACCTAGCTGTATCACTTACTTATTCATATGTATTTCATAAGCTAATTTGTGCCTTGGTTGAGCCTCTTTGCGACCGTGTAGGCGGGGCTTACGTATTGTGGTCTTTCCTTTCATAACCATTTTGCACACGATTGCTTGCGCAGTGTCTGTTTGTGCAGCTGGGTCATGGGTTCCTTTGAAAGAGGGGCCGACCCTTGTTTAAGATGGACCCCTAGCACCTAGCACGTGGCTGGCACACATTAGGGCTGTAACACTTTTTGAAGAGATAAATAAAGTTAATTGATAATAAAAACTGCATTCGTGTTTATCTTTTCATTCAATTTCTCAAAGCTGCCAGATGGCAAGGGTACATGGAGGTTAAGGTGTGCTGAATATGGCATCTTCTGATTTTACGTCCAATGTCTTTTTCACTGGCAAAAGGCATTTGTAATTAAGGAACAACGCCAGGTAATGTGGAGCTTATAAAGATACCATATAACCATATCTGCTTTCCAGGGGTCAGAGGATCTATCAATGAATTTTGAATGAAGTAGGAAGAAGAAAAAGTATGTTATGCAAGTATAAAGTTTCATTAACACTGAGTGCTAGATAGGCATTGATTTTATGAGGACTAAATATATTTAAAGAAAACAACAGCCTTCTCCCAGCGTGTCTCAGAGGATATGATTCTTAACCCATGAGAAGCACTCGGAGATTCACAGTGAGAACCCAGGCCCAGCTTGTGAGCCAGGAGCTGGGCGCCTCTCCATGTGACTCGGTCCACAGGTTCCTCTGATGTCCCTCCAGCCTCAGGGCCCCTGGTTTTGAAAAAAGGCCAGGAATTTGGTCATCAAGCAATGAAGTTAAAAAAGTCATTGTGGTTTATTTCATTGAAAGAACATAGGCTGATGCTCACAGGTTATTAAATAGGCGTGAGTTAACTCAGCTAAAAAAGAACAAGGCAACCTTGGTTCTACATTGTCCCCGTTTCAGCTCTGCCGGCTCCCATGCTTTCTTCTCTCAAGGGCGCTACACCACGGATTCCCAGCAAAATGGGGCTAGCGTTTCCGTTCATCCCTTTCCTCAAGTTGGGTCTCTCCTGAACTCGGGCAGAGTTCTGCTTTTTAAACTGTCTTAAATGTAAAATTCCCAGATCAGACTGGTTTGTAGATGGTACCATTTTTCTCCCTTCAGTAGTTGCCCACTTTATTCTGATTCTTCTGCTACCTTTTCATCCGGCCGGTAACAGAACACGGATACCTGTTTGTTCATGGCGGTAAGAACTTCAGCACTTGGTGCATGAGTGGGGTCACAGTTTGGAATTCGTGAACTGGTTAAAGAAGTTCCAGTACTTTGTGTCTGAGAGGCTTGTTGAAAGTTGGTAGCATGCTGTTTGCTGTTGCATCTTTAAAATTTGTATGTTTAGAAATGGGTTGAAGGCTCAAAATAAGAATGGAAAGTAAGAGAAAATTTTTCACTGTACCTGAATGATTCGGTAAGCTTGGACTACTATAGACCAGGAGTCCCCAACCTCCAAGCCACAGACTGGTGCCCCCAGGTCTGGCAGGAACTGGGCCACACAGCAGGAGGTGAGCTTGACTGCAATGTGCTTACAGCACCCTGGGACCATCCCCCACTTCCACCGCCCCTCTCCAATCCCTGGAAAAATTGTCTTCCAGGAAACCGCTGCCTGGTGCCAAAAAGGTTGGGGACCACTGGGTTATTTGTTAAAAGTTCTAAAAAAAATTACAAGAAGGTTGTAAATAGACATAAAAACTTATTTGGATTTTTTAAAATTAAAAACTTTCTCTTGGCACCTGGGAAGGTAATACTCTGGTCCCAATTCTTCAAGCTGCCATTTGTCACAGAAACACATCATGATCCAGCGAGCTTTCTAGAACTGAGTGCTGCAGTGTTCTCTATATGCACTACACTTCAGGAAGTGGACAAGCATTTATTATTCTAGATAAAAATCCCAACAGATAAATAATGTAAGTGTTTGCTTCTACTGAACAGCTTTAATTCAATCAATGGGTTATGTGAGTTTGCCAGGTAATTAGAAAACACTCTGATTTCTTTACATGCTTTGCTAAGTACTTCAATAGATGATGAATTTACTTTCTTTTCCTATTTCAATTTCTCTGAGGTATTGCCAATTAATTTTTTTATTCATCTGATGTTCCATGATGCTATATGGGTTATTTTTGAAGTGGATGTTGCAAAGTTCAAACAGAATAGATGTTGATGTAAGATGGTACCCTTTGTTGGGACCAGAAAGACTGCCAGTCAAGATCCAAGCTTGCAACTGATTCTGCATCGCACAACTTGGGCATTAGCTCTAAGAGATTCCCCTCTTTATAAACAAGATGGGATTTATTTCACATCATCTTGCCCCTTCTTGCATTTGGCTTAAAATGTTGATTTATTTGGCTGGGCTGCTGACAAGTGCAGACTGAGATGACCATAAAATTGTATTGAGATCTAATTCTTCAAGGGGGTCAAAGGGTGGCAATTTATCCACTTAGTCTTGTAGAAATTAATTTTTCGATTTGACTGTTCATAGCATCATTAATGAAGAAAAGCTGCAAGAGAAAACAGACCATTTTCAGGAATGTGATTCAGAACATTAACACCTTAATTTACATAAAATTAGTTACATACTGCTGCAGTAATTTAATTTGTTTGACCAGCACTTTGCATCTGTGAAAAATAGAATCAGAAACGCCAGACAAGGATTTCTACATATTTTCTGCAAATGAATAGTCTCAGGATAATAAGAAACACAAAGAATTAATTTCAAGACAATTCAGAATACTGTAGTGGCAGCTTTGAAATGCGTGGATTTAGAAATGCAATCTTCTCTTTTTTTTTCTTCTTTAAAAAATCTTTGTCAAATGCCTGCTTCATGCCTCAAATAACTTCCGTATTATCCCCCAGGTTTTATTACCATTTCATAAGTAAAAATACTCAAACTAAAATTGCACAAGATGCATTGCTGTCAGATAACAGCTTGAATCAATTTCGTGTCAGCAACAGTAAGGTGACTCAGTGTAACCACAGACCTAAGGCCTAAGATGCACACTCCAAACTCCTACCTGTTAACTTCTTCACATCCAAACCTGAACCACCATCTTCACTTCTCCCAGAAGCCAAGTGTAATTAATTTGAACTTTAAATAATTAGATGGCTGCCCTTAAAAATTAGTCATGTGTGAACATAAGGAAGCCTTCTATTTTTCCTGTCTTTGTGTTTTTCCTGCTTTTGAAAATTTCTTCCTTGTCAAATATATTTTTTACTTAAAAATTTCTATTCAAAATTCAAAGCTTCTTGACCATTGTTACCACTGATAGCTGTACTCCACACTTCCTTCCTCCTAATACATCCTAGGTAGGCCCTACTCATAATTCTGCAGGGCGGGTTTTCTTAGAAGAGATTGGCACAGATTGGGTACATTCAGGGTGGTATGGTGTAGGCGGCAGGTCAGATTTTCTTAAATCACTGCTTTGTCTTCAGTAACTACTGATAGCCAGATTTCAGTGATGGAGGTCACAATTTTTTTTTCATATTTTCCCCCCACCAGCTTATGAGTTTGAAGATAAATGATTTAGTTTTAGCTCTGCTTTATATTTTCTATGTAATTAGGAAAATCACTTCTTCTTCTTGTCTATCAAGTGCTTGGTCTATGCAGGGATAATATTGAAACAATCCAAAGTATTCCAGGCTGGTGTAAAAGGTAATTGCTATCCAAAGTTTTTGTGCTGACAGAAGCATTTATTTTAAAAATATAGTCTGAACGGACTCATTAAATTGATTTTGTAAAAATATAGGACAAGTCTTTGATTATTGTTGATAGTTTCCCTTTCAGTTTATAAAACATTTTCAGTGCAGGCAAAACAAAGTTTTTAGTCCTGTCATTCACCTGCTTCTGTGAGAGAATGGTGGGGATAAACAGAAGAAATAGATACAAATAAACAACCCTGAAAAACCTTGTAAATACTTCTTCTTTTCCAATACATCTTTTTCTAAACTCTAACTGGCTCTGCACTGTGAATCAAATGATGTCTTCAGAGTAACCCCCTAGCATCATTGCCAAGCAGCTGTCTTTCCCTGACGACTTCTCAAACGGAACGCAACCAACACGGTGGAGGGGTTGGGAATTCTGGGAAATTCAGTTTGATCTTGATTTTGCTACGAGCACGCTCAGTGGCCTTGGGTGAGTTCACGAGCAGTTTCTGAGCTTTACTTCTCTCACAGGTGACATGAGGGCTTTAGATTTGATGGTCTGCAGGATTTCTTCTGGCTCACCAAATCTAGCACTTGATACAATGCTTTTATTTGCCTGGCATATTTAATTTTTTTCCTGAAAGGTAACACACTGACTGTAGATGTAATTATGTAATTATGGACGTGGTTGGGGTGGAAGGGCAGTATCATTTTAAAAGGTGAATTCCAGAGAGTCAGGCAGAGCTGCAAATGAATACTGATATAAACCGTCAGCGGCCTTTGCCCTGTTTTTTTTTTTTTTTTCTGTTATTTTTTTACTTTGGTCTTCTTCCCCATGGAAACCCAACATAAGAAGAGAGCTATAGAAAAGCAGAAAGTTCAGCACCTAACACACTTTATCTAGACTCTGTGTTGCCAGTGTTAACTTGACCCAAGGATATAGGAACAAAGTGAATCATTTCTTTTGAATTCAGTGGCCTTATATTATCACGGCCTCCTCTAAAACAAGAATAACAATAATGGCCACTGTAATTATAAAGCTTTGAATTCCTAAAATACAGACATAATATCTGCTCCTGTCAATGTAATTACATCCCCACTTTTTTTTTTACTATATAAAATGCTTCCTTCCAGAAATAGCATATACCCCACAATTAAGTTGGCTTCGAAATAAACCAAATTTCAAAAGAATCAAAATCAATAATACAATTTAAAAAGGAGAAGATGGTTTCCACAAATCAACTCTTTGCTCTGGTTTGCAATATTCCACCGGCCCTGGAACGATTCCTAAGTTAGTCATTTGTCAGAGTGCAGGGCATATATGATTTGCTGAATCTAACTTATTGATCAGATGCTGTTTAGGGGGCATGCGCTGAACGTTCCTGATAAAATGATATACTTCCCTTGAATAATACATGGTTTATAACAAGCTGTACTACGCACACAAGCTCACCAAGCTTATAATGGAGTAGGGAGCGGAATAAAAGAGGAAACTTCCGTTGTAGGACAAGAGACAGTAAGATGGAGACGCTGACCTGTTAAATCAAATCCGTGAAATTCATTTTCTTTGTACAACATTAAAATATATTCCATAAAATGGCGAGCGATCCAATAAAAGAACAGGCTCTGAAAGAGTAATTTGTGTGCAAAAAGGTTATACATTTAATAGAGTTCTCCTGTAGTTTTGCTCACATTTAAAATTCTATTGCTTTATGTTAAATTTTCTCATATTTTTCCAACTTTTCATCATTTCTTTAAAATACACGAACCTTTTAATGTATAGATAATTTATTCAGCATCTATATTTAATGGCTTTTAGGTGTAATTTTCCTATTAAGTTTTCTTCCACTTCTGCTTTTACTTTGTCTCAAATACATAACTCATTGTCAACAAATTATAACAGGACTGATCGGTTAGAGTATCAATTTTTAGGGTTCACTTCAATATTTTAACTATTTGCATAATAATTTTGCAGAAAGTGAAGCTTCTGTAACTCACTGTTTCAGGAACATTGTCTGAATATATTTAATATTATAAATTATTGTATCTGTGATGAAGGGGAAAATAATTTGTTATAGGATGGCCTTATGGATATGAACATGTGGCTATTTATGCTCTTGTATTGTTATTTCTTTTGCAGAAAATATTTGATCAAATTAAGGGTAAGTAATTGTGAACAAAGATAGTTATGCTATTTTTAAAAATGAAACAGACTCTCAAATTGGTCTCAGAGCACAAGCAACTTCGTTTTTCAATCCTTTTTTGTCTTTACAAATATCAATTGTGGATATTTATTTCACTGATAATATTTTTATTAAAAGTCATAATTATATTTAATATTGCCTTAGAAATATAATTTCATCTTAATATGAGCTGTATACAAAGTTGTTCTTCCTTAAGCCTATAGTAAGTTATTTGACAAAAATATTTACCTATAGAAGAACATAGTGCTTAAAACAGGAAGAAGTGAGTTCTTTTATAAGCATGCTAATTTGGCTAAAAACTAGAAGGAGAAAGAGAATATTTTTCTCTTGTTCACTTTCCACATTCTTTCTCATCTTTTAAGAGAGAATATTGGACAGTTTCCAATTAAATTGAAATGTGGCATGGAAGTTATCAATCAAGTGTAATTATTTTGCTCAAAACAATATCACTTGCAAAACGAACACATGCAATGGAGGAAAGTGTCAGAACGTATCAGTTATTTCTAGGACAGCTCATCTCTTATCGAGGCGACGAGATTCTGGAAGCATCGCTCTGGGCTCCCTAGCATCACTGACGCTGGGCCTTTGTCCCCAGGCTGTCTCACCTCAATGGCTGCTTTTAGGTGCTTTCTACACAGGATGCATAAATGGAATCAGAACAAAAGCGTATGTAAGGTCAACAGCATCTTTCTTCCTGGTACTACCAGGAGCCCTGACTTTTGGATTCATTTTTACATACAACTTGGGCAGATGGTGATGTGGAAGGCAAAGCAAGATTTTATAGTTTCCTACATACCACTGCTGCATCCTTCCCAACCCCACACAGCCATGTGTGCAAGACTCTGGCTGCCTGAGGCCCCATCTTGACATGCAGTAGAGATCTGAGTTTTCTGCTGGCTCCCTCATAGCACAAGTCCACCCTGTCTTTCATCCTTTTAAGGCCTGTTCTCTTGTAGAACTTAATTTAGCAAATAAAAGGCAAGAAACAAACCAAAAAACAACCCCAAACCTATGCCAGTTCGGCTGTGTGTAAAGTCTACAGTTTCATGTATCCAGGGATACGCCATGATACGCCCATAGTGGGTTTTGCATTGACAAATACACGTTGCTCTCTGTACTTGCTCATCTGCATGTGAGAACTGATCTCACCATTCCTTCCATTGAATTCGCACCTGGTCTCCAATGACTTTTTGGATCAGCCTCCCAAGGAGCTACCTCCAAATGATTTGAGTCGACTCACAAATTGAAACCAATTTCTCTGAGTTAGTGTTTGTGGCAACCATGTGTTATAAGGAACTGCTGATGGCAATGATTTAACCCAAATGAAAAGAGAGGAAGGCTCAACACGAAGACAAACTGATGTTCCTCAAAGAGAGCTTCATGGAGAGCTTCTTAGTCAAGCTATGCTAACCCTATGAAATTCTAAAATGCAATTCTTTTGAAAAAGATTTTATAAGTAAAGGATCTAAATCATATCATTACTCTTTCTACCATTCACTTATGCAATACACATTCTTCTGGGATACAATTTTTTACGTAGTATTACAGCTACCTGTGTCCATCTCTTTTTGCCTCATTGGATTCCAAGCGCCTTGAAAGTAGACTCCATGGGTTACGGAGTTGTAATATGCTTGTTTGTATACCCAGCACAGAACTTGGCATGTCAGAGTTGATCGCAGGGAGTTAAACTTAGTTGAATGATGTAACCCTGTGACATTTAGGGTTACGTTTACTCACAAAACTGGCTTTATGTCTGTGCCTTCCAACGGCCAACAATGTCAACAAGACCATCATGATTTGGTCCTGTCCAGATATGCAGCGTTACCTAGATGTCTCCCATCTCACTCCCAGCCCCACTCCCCTTGACTCTGGCCACGTTGGCTGTATCTGTTTGTTAAATACATGCTTAACTAGCTCTTTCCCGGTCTGAGCCTTCAGGGTCTTTGAATGTGGCTTCCTAAAGGGCGCTTCCCACCAACTTTCACCTGTTCCAACACCATGAGTCCATTAGGAATGAGCTTAATGTTTGTCCCCTTGCTCCAAAGTGGCCTTCCTCTGAAGTGTCAGCCTAAATTTGGTTTCCCCGATGACTCTCTTGAGTTCGCCTTTCTTTAAATTACCCTGTTCTCGCTCTTCACAATTTTCTCGTGTTTCAACCATGGGTTTAATGTCTATTGCCCTGATTAGATTGTGTGCTATAGAGAGTCAAGAATAATTCTTTTCACCATCATATCCTCAGCACTTACTTTGGTGCCTGATGTTTAACAGGTACTCATTAAATTTTGTTGAAAAATTAAAATAGCTAGTTAATGTCAGAGCTGTGGCTTTAAACTAAGACGTTCCTTCTCATAGCCTCGCTGCATGGTGACAGCCTTCCGGGGACATCTAACAACGTAAGCTGCTCTGGAGAGCTCGGTCAGAAAGGAATGGTGGTTCTACGTCTCACCACCTGGTAGCACGTAATTTCTTCAGATTTCTAAATCTTTGATTTAATGACAAAAGTAGTCCTTTCCAAGAATCCCCTGGTAGGTTTTTAAGTAAGAATTAGTATCATAGTTAATTTGGGGCAAGTACTAATCTTAAATTTCTTTTACCCAAACAGTGTGAAAAAATCCTCTCTGACTGAAATAGTAGTAAGCCCATGTGGTACACGGCATGGCACCATTTGGGGGCGGGGGTGGGTGGAGTAGAAGAACAAACTTTTTGAAGCTAATAGATGTAGAATTTAAATCTAAGCTTCATTACTCTTTGCCTTATGGTGCTGGATATGTTTTTAAAATATTTCTGAGGCTCAATTTTTAAAAAAACCTGTAAAACAAAAGCTAATGATAGTGTTTCCCTTGTTTAACAGCTCCCTGTCTATTCTACTTATTTCTCTATCTTACCTGCTACCTAGAAGCATAAATAAATACGTATTAATGAATACATAAATAAATATGTCTCAATAAATATGTATTAATGAATAAGTACCTTAGCAGAGTGCATGTGAAATAGGAAATTCTCATATATTCTGGCTTCTATTTTATTATTATTGCTATTATTATTACCATGATCAATGTACCTCTACGTCCAACATCTATGTGTCATTCCCATACAGTGTCCGATCTGAAGCTGGCCACCACTACATGGTGGTGTGATGCACTGAAATGCCTTTGCTAATTCAAATGCTTCATAAAAATTCGGTGCATTTTGTTTTAATAAGCACAACTCCATCATGAAGCAAAGGCTGGCCTACCCTGTAGACGAGCTCTGACGTGGTAGATGTGAAGGAACTGCCAGGAATCGTTCTACAATTTCCTTAATTCTACTCTAATTCAGTGTTAAAAGTTACTTTTTATTTTCTTTTCCATATAAAAATGATGCTATTGGTAAAAAGATAAATTGAATATATTAAAAATAAGGAGATATAGTCAATAACTCCCTTTCATAGTATTTTTAAAATATGGAGAAATACATAAACATGCTTTAATAAACACAGATTGCATAAATGTGTGGTTGGTTGTATACACAGAAGAGGAAAAGTTGGGATATTTTAAACATTATTTATGACTGACAAGTGAAAATCATTTTGTAGTTTGCAGGAGGTTTTCAAGGATTCTCCCTATTACTTGCATCCTGTTTAATCACCATGGGTGCATCTTGTTTATAAATTGTTAATTTAAGACTTACTACACCATCTTGGTACAGAATTTGCTGTAATTTCATCAGGGTAATGACATACCAATTCCTCAGTATAATTATTGTCATATTCCAAAGGTATCTAAAAATTATGAAAATTTGAAGCTATTACATATTAAAAATTATGCATTTTAGTTGTCATTATCAAAAGGTCATCTTTATATTTTATATGGTACAGGCTGTATGATGTTAGTTCTTGTTAGGTAAACAGTGAATCTGAGAATAATGAGAATGTGGCAAAGCACATCAACTTCAGAGAGGGTGTCGGTGGCATGACTAAGTTGTGAAGAGCACAGGCATTGACCTCAAAACTCAGTTTCTTCTTCTATAAAACGGAGACAGTTAATAGTTACTGCATGACAGAATTGATTTGAGGATTCATTGAAAAGATGCATACAAAACATTTAGCATATTGCTTGGCTTAGTGTAACACAAAGTAAATGTTAACTTCACGATCCTCCATGGGGAAATGAGGGGGTGTGAAATACATGTTGTGTTGTAAAGTATAATGAGTGCTCTAAAATTGAAAAGCAGAGAAATGGGGGGGGGGCATCACACTTCACAAATTCCAAGTCTTTGAATATTGGTGTAACAGATAAGCTTTTAAGGTAAGGAAGTGGGTTTGGCCAACTAGGAAGGTAGTGGGTCAGGGAGCTTCAAACCTGGGCAGACGGTTAGAATAGGGGTTGGGAGGAAGCCTGCTTGCACATTTTAAAAATGTGCCACAGGATTTGATGCTTGTAAAGTGAGAAGCCTCCCTTGTTTTAAGTTATCGGTGGCTGCTGTTGATTTGAAATTTACTGACAAGCCAAGATGTTGCTCCAGTCAGATGTTGATCTACAGAGGCAATGGGTCCAACTTCTGGAGGATTTTTTTTTTCCTATCTGGCAGTAATTTAAGCAGTGTTAAAACCTGTGCAAATGCTCTTTTGGGTCATTATACTTCTGTGCATCATTGATAATATATTTGGAGCTGGTAACACATTAGCCTTGGTAAATTTATTTGTTTTTCACAAATCATTTTTGAAAATGTCATACTACATCAAGGCTGCTCCATAAACCTAACGTTTATCACACAGAATTTTATTTATTAAATTTTATTTGCTGTCAAGAGAGACAGACATGAATACAATGTTTAAAAAGATGTCTATTGATGTGAGAAAAAAAATTGCTAGTCCTGAGGTGGAGGCTCAGCGTGTTGGAGAAATGCAAACATCCCCCACACTCAGTCTTCACATGACAAAATGCATTACGGTCAGGATAGGATCAGCTCTAAAACCTGCATAATATAAGCCTATGCTTTTAGTTAGGCTTTTAAAAAAAAAAATTCCACGGGCAACCATTTTGTCATGAATGCTACTAGGTCGTTGCAAACCTCTTCTTTCTTATAACACTCTTTTATACGTAGTTATTCCAGATACATTAAAGCCAATTATAATTACCGTGGCTATTTAAAACAACCCTCCTTATGCAGGGAGGATGTGATATACGGGGGCCCAACATACGCTGGTGTCAAAAGCAAGTTATTTTCATCAGACAATTATAGTTGTCTTTGACATCAGGCCTGCATTTCCCACCAATTAGTACAAACTGCAGGGTGCAATTCTGGAAATTCTGTGGCACTAGCAGATCATGGTACTAAGTGGAATTCAGGACATTTAAATACTTTAAGGCCCAATAAATATTCTGCTCTAACTTCAGTTGGCTCAGATCGATGGTCTGTGTTGTCTGCACATTATTTGTCCTCAGTTTGTATTGATTTTATTTTTTGTTGGGATATTAATTCTTGTTATTAATAAGGTGCTTAATTTTCACTTTAACTCTATGTCTCTCTTGCATGTTCCTGAACTATCTGTTATGCTGAACTTACACTCACCAGTAGGGATAGCGGTGAAGGTTAGTGAAGGACTTTCGTAGAAAAGAATTGTTCAGGGGCGAAAGATGAAACTGACTATTTGTTCATCCTGATTAATTTTATAATTATTTGATAGTCTTTGAAATTATTCAACTTCTGAAATAAAACGGTAGATAAACTAAAAGGATATTGTTCAAATGTTTAAGGACTTTATTTCTTTGAGAAATATGTAAGTGAAAATATATGTGACTCTGTAATGTGAGGACTAAGGAATAAAAAGTGGATGTGTAGAAGATTAATCAGTTATTTTGCCTACTTATCACTGAGAATCAAGGCTGGCTCACTTTTATTTATGAAGTTCACTAAGTTGGTCAGCCATTTTGTTGATGATTAAAATGATATTTGAAGAGTTTCCAGCCCAAGGCCAGATTTTGTAACAGGAACAGTACACGGCCAGGTCTCTGCCTTCAAGTAGCTTACGCTCAAATGGAATGTCTTGGTTTTATGTCGTTTGTGAGACTTAACTATTCTCCTTAAGTGTCAGGATTCCAAGTATTATATAGTCAGCTATAGTGTTTTGCACTTCAGTTCCAGCTATTGTCATTTCAACTAAGTCTCCTGGGGCATTTTTTTTATAAGGAAATACACACAAGAAAGTGATGAAGCCATTTGCCTCTTTCCAATTTGGACCTCATACCCTTCTTCAAACACCAAGTGCATGGGGCAACCCAAAAGTATTCCTTTAAAGAATGCGTTGTTACAAACTCAGCAGAAAGGAATGCTGTTGGGTAGTGTTCTAATGGACACCGCGACCCCCTGCCGTCTCGAAGAATGGCCACGTGCACCCCGGGGAAGAAAGGTTCGGCAGAACGGTTCCTTGTTGCTCAGGGAAGTTTACATGTATTGTGGGAGGAATGCCATAGGAGGAGAGCGCTGGGCACACACTGGAAATGAGAACAGTGAAGCCACCGTGGGCCACCATGGGCGTTAGTGTTTTTGTTCATTCATTGTGAGTCAACCTACTGTGAGTCTGACAACATGGAGGTGAATCAGAAATGGATCCTGACCTCAAGAATTTGTGGTTTAGGGCATCTGAGACAAGCACATAGATAATTAAAATACAATGTAGTGGGTGACCAGTGCCATGAGAAAGCCACAGAGGAAACACTAGGAGAGTGTTCGGAAGAGAAGAATACTTGAATGAAGTCATGTAATTAGCCATTCTCTTCATTCTCCGAGGGGCTTTTGATCTAGTCTCTTGGTGTTTTAGTTTTTCTCCACCACAAATTTAGGGAAAAAAATAGTTGTTTTAACTACAAAATAGTACACATGAATATACTGCGAGTTTCTCTGCACTGAAGCGTTAATTGAAGGTGTTGTATTTCTAGTACATAGAGCACTTTCAGTGGATGCTAAGCATCCTTATCTAAGGGGAACATAACTAAAACCACTGAATAATCACTCTTGCTGGTCCACTTTGGGTGGCATCAACCCAGACAAGAGGGCATGGTCTCTCAATTTTGTCACATAGTGCACAGTGAAAGCTGTAGCGGACTAGGCTCAGAGATAAAGATCCTAAAGTCATCTTAGGTAAGTAAGCCAAAGGAACGGTCTGTCTCTTCCCTGGAGGTTCGGGCAGGGGGTTGCCAAGTCTATGTCATCGGCTATATTTCTCTCCCGGGAGTAAGAAGCAAATACTATCGTGTGATTCAGGTTTTTTATAATTGCTTCCAGCCTCGTTCACTTCCCCAAACCTTCCCGAGCACCCAACAAAGCATTGCACCCAAGAACTGAAAGCATCCTAAAATACAGCCCATGAGTCTGAGTGCTGCGACCACACGTCATCATAAACCACAGTCACAAGGACCTCTCCTGGTGACAGTCATCCTGAGCTCAGGCCCTCTGAACAGGGGAAAGCAGTGTCTTCGTGAAGCAAACTCTGGCTGCAGCTTCAGGACCAGTTTAGCCCTTCCTCGAATTTTCCTTCCCCCAGAATAGTCTCGTGGAATTTCCTCAGTGCAACCGCTTCCTTTCGAGTGTCACTGAGTGTATCTTTCCAATGGTGCATGGAGGATATAAGCTCATAACACCCATTAGCATTAATGGGAGTTATCCGTTTAAATCCCCTCACATCGATTAGAGAATAGGCCCCTTTTGATTTTAGAAATCTTTCCTGTGAGGATTTCCCCTGTGTCTAGTATGGGCATATAAATGGCCATTTTATTGTATTAAATATGTATCACATCCATCATGTTTAATGCTGTGCTGTGATGAAGGCTTCTCAGTTCTGGAATCAGTTCGGAAAATATTTAAACTTGGCAAGCTAAACAAACCTCAGCTAAGAAAGCCTAAGGGCCCCATTCAGAGGAACATTATCCACCATTTATACTTGATTTAAAAAACAAAACAAAACTGAAATTACTCAGGAACAAAGTGTGGACAACATTGTTTTTGACTAAATTACAGGCTTTTAATATTCATTAGCGGTGACTTTTCCATTATTCAACCAAGAAAATCTGTACACAGACCAAGAGAGAGAACGACGACATCGCTGCCTGAAATTCACAGGCTGCTGGTGTTGGTTCACAACAAAATAGCAACAACTGTACGAGGTCAGCTTAGATTCTGACCTAAGGTGTGTGTGCGCAGTTGTCTCTTCCCCTGGCCATGATATTCACTTACAGAGGGAGGTTAGAAAATACAGGAAATCCATATTGTTTCCCCATCGCCGTTATTTGGGTTGCAACTTTGCTACCAGAGAGTGGCTATTTGCAAGGCTCCTAGAGCAGAGACGGTATAACACTGTCCAGGGTGCGGACCGCAGGCATAACTGACCCGTAGACAGAAGGACAACCAGGCTGTCTCGGGTTAGCCACCCTCCCCGTCGCTTCCTATTGCATTCTTCATCCCTCTTTTCTCGCATGTCTCTGTTTACACAGAAGTGGGCTGACCATGTGAGTTTGATGCTCGCACCATCCACACAACATGTTTGGTCCTACGCAAGCTACTTAGACGCTTTGACTCTCGATTTCATTCTCGGTGATGTTGGAAAATGATACATGTGTTGAAAGATTGTGGTCAGGCTAAAAGTAGGTGATGCTCATGAAACCCTAGCTCAGACTCTTTCACGGAGCAGGTGTTCTGTACGTTGTAGACACTGCTAGGAAGTGACCATACGGTTATTTTGTTATAAATGTGGGAACGGGCCCGAGAGCCCGTGCGGTCCTTGGACGGTCGAGGCTGTGGAGGGGGTTCTGGTCCAGCTGCCTGCTGCAGAGACGATGTCAGGGAGTCCCACTCCCATGCAGAGCATCGCAAGTGCTGACGGGAAGAAGCCCGTTTCCCAACCCCATCTTCAGATGCACGTTTATATTTTACCTGGTACAGGGAGACATGGCAACCCCATCCCCTTAGGATGCACATTAGCACAAGCTTCTCAAGGAATTAGAGTGTCCTTATAACACAGCTCCTCACCCTTGAGGATTTGCCAATGGGGGGAACACATCCTTGGTTCTGCAAGAAGCAAGAAGAGCCCTGGAATACATACATGCACCTCCAACTATACCTTCCTTTCTTGAGAAGAAATCCTGTATGGCCACCTCCTGTTGCCTGAATTCACCAGATAATACTTCATGTGATACTTAATAGTTTGGCTGGACATCAGTGCATTCATTCAAGAGGTTTATGTGTGACTGTGCATAGTTAAAGTTATGTTTCTTAAATAGGCTTGGCTTGTTCACCTTTTGTTCTTCCTTATATTTTCTTTGTGCTCAGAGTCCCCTGCGGGTGCTTAAGAGAAGGTTGACTTACTGATTCTTCTTCCAGGCCCCTCCCAAAATTGCATGACCTTCCACTGAACTAGCTGACTCCCTTTTTAATCAGCTGGTCAAGATGTTATCTCCTTTATTCCTTCTTTTTTTTCTTTTTTTGAGGAGAAGTATATTCAATTCACACTTAAACATATTTCACAGCTCTCGCGTCACCATGTACTTTAAAAATCTCCTTTGCCCTTTTCAGACCTTTATCCCTTTCCAGGCTTTTACAATGAAAGGAAACTTCCCACCGTGTCCGGCAAGTCATACCAGACAGTGTAACGCAGTGGAAATTCGTGACATTTACAGAAGAGGAATATTAAGAGGACACTCGTGAGCTTATTTGTTAAGATTAATGGGGTAGAATTATAAAAGATCTGGTTCTTCATATGTACACATGTGGGGATGTAAAGATGGGGAGTCGGGGGGGGGGGAGGGAGAAGGCGGGATTGAAGAAGACAAAGGCCTAAGGCAATTTACGTCCGGGTTTACAATGGTTTTGCTTCCAGCACGCAGAACTAACTGGGTTTGGATTAAGGCCGTCTAATTAGTGTCATGTCAAACTGGCAGTGATCACAAGACAAGAGAGAGGTCACTCTTGTCATCTTCTTGGTCCTTTGCCCTTAAATACAGCGCCGCATAAAGTACAATCTCCTTCTTGTTAATGGAAGCAGAATATGTATAATCTGCACATGAAATGAAAAGAAAATGTGTAAGGAAATTTCTTTTTCCCATTTCCTCGTCAGGAGCTGTGAATTTTAGTGCGAATTAAAGTCAGGCTAATTCCGCAGTCATCTTCTGACCTGTCAGGGTAGCTGTCACCCTCACGTCTCACAACGCAGGTCTTTAGCTTCTTCTTGCTGAGCGCAGCCTGTGCCGACTGACAGAAAAATACCGACCATGACAAGAAGAAAGAACATAATGTCCTTTTCACCCATCACTACTCAAAATTGCTCAATCTTTACTGACATATTATTATACATTGTTTCTCTGAAAAAGTACTTGCTTTCTCTTCCATATAAGAAGTACGAAACTTTCAAGAGACAAGAAACTGTTCTTTAGAAAAGATTAAAGCCTGTAATTATTTTAAATTGTCTATTAATATGCAATATGTTGCCCTTTAATATGAATAAGGTGTAGTGAGGCGCTTGAGTCATTAACAGGGCGCCCACTTGTGCCTCTGTAGTTAAGGATCTTTCGCTTTTTTTTTTTTTTTTAATGGACCAAAAGGCACCACGGTGGGATGGGCTGTTGTGTTCTGAAATCACTGTCCCAAGCCCGGAAAAAAAAACTTCAAAAATTTATTGAAGACTGAGAGGAAAATCAAGCAGTTTCTAATAAATCACGTCAATAAAAAGAGGTTTGAAGTTATGATAGAAGATCTTCCTCCACCTTTTATTTTCCCCTTTATGGAAAAAGGAAGCACTCCATTCTCAATTTGATATTAGCATCGGTGAAAGCACAACAAAAGTAGTACATATTGTGGGAAAGGAAATTAAAGCATCAAGGTGCCTGTGGACATAACAGAGGAGAATGTCAATGTACATGGCACCAACGAGTCCACCAAATACAGATTTTAAAAATATCCGCATTTTAAAGTACAGATTGGGCAGGCTCATATCCCATTAATGGCAACCACCCTCTCTGCAACCTCGTGTTGCCAGGGGCTCAGACGGCAGGTGAGTCTGGATTTGCTACATCGAGGTTCAGTGGAAGTGGGTTTCAGCTGAGATTTCTGCTGTGGCTGTCAGTTCCCTTTCCTTTGAAAAGTGCTGGATTCTCAATAATCCTGGACAATTATCTTAGGTCCTAGTAGGCTCTTGTTTTGAGAACAATGTAGAGATTAAGTGCTTACTATACATTATTAACAGATAGACACAGAAACATTTAGAAATGCTGGTGTTTATTTCAAGAGGCATAATTTGAGCTATACAAGTACATATTGAGGTTGAGTACTCATTTTACTAATTCGCAATGTTTTGGGTATTATGATCACTCTTACTATTTTTTTTTAACTGAAGGAAGTATGTGCTATTTCATCACATGACATTTCTTTGAAAAATCTTTCGTGTCTAGATGTGGACCTTAATGCATTATGCAAAACCCAGGGATTTAGATTTTTGACATTGCATACACTTACAATATATTCTAAGGGGAGACATTATATGCTAACTTCTCGTGAAATCCTGTAGCAGCTGCTTGGTTAATATAATATGTTGAAAAATATTTATGTAGTTTGTTTTCTTTTCTGTCAACCCTGGTATCTTATGAAATTTTTTTTCAAATGGCCAGTAGCTAAAGTAGTGACTTTAGTTTGACTTAATATTATGCCACATTGACAGATGAAAACTCCTTCTAAAAATGTCGTTTGAGTGCTCGACTAATTTGCATTTTGCTCGAAAGCTTTTAGTGCTTTGCACATTCGCATTATAAACATTTGGGTGAACATTAATACCCCAGCTAAACAAAAATGCTATTCACTCCAACCATTTCTTCCACTACATAAAAACTATAAACGATTCTCCTACCAAAAAAAAAAAAATGAATGCAACCCGAAAATCAATTATAGTAACTATTTAGAAATGTAAAGGAAAGGCAGTAAAAAAGTGACAAAAAATCTTTAATTGTAGAGAAAATGTGCATCTTTTTCTCCCCCCCCCAACATGTGAATAAAATGCATTTCCTTCTTTAACAATCCCAGTTACAATAGATCTATGCATCTCACAGGAAAAAATTGACAATTTGATTATGACTTGTACTTTTTGCTGGGGCCATGAAAGTGGTTTATGTTTGAAATGTATCAGCTGGAAAGTACTTATTACTCATAAACGCTCTGCTATTTCACTTTCTGCAAAGTGAGCTGTTAACAGATACAATTTGAGAAGAATAGCCAGAGGAGGCCTTTTGATATGCAGAAGAGCTGACCCGCGTGCTGAGCCTTTAATTGGGTTTTTAATTTTCCAGGCCATCTGACAATATCAAACATGATCCCAGCGCTTGAAATGTTGATTGGAGGCTAAGAAGGATGTACGACAACATGGCATTATGGAGAGAAAGAGGGAAGGACGCAGGTAGAGAGGAAGACACAGAGGGCCAAACGGTCCGCCCTGTGATTTCTGTTGGCTTTGGAGAAAGCGCGTTTCCTTTCAAATGATGAGCATCTGATTATTTTGTAGTTATGGTGAAGATGTTTGACAATATTTCTAAATCTTACGTCTTAAGCTACTTTGCTAAACAGATCTGCTCCTGTGAGTTGGAATTTGAAAAAAAGCATTTTGCAATTTAGCACGTTTTCTTAAGCAAACCCGCCAAAAGCAAGAAAGTGGTTGTGGGAAAAAAATATGTAACTAATTTGCTCTCACTGCGTGTTCTCTTTCTTTTCCAATTATGTTCTCATTTTATAAAAATATATAATGTTAAAAATGCTCATTTTCTTCAATGTCAAGTAGATGCTCATTTATAGCTACCAAAATGCTGGAAACAGAAAAGCATAAGATATATTTTGGCTCTGGACAGCTTATTCAGTAAACATTTTTTATTTGCTCATTTGTAAGGATAAGGCGAAGAATAAAATCTAATTTATTATTTTATTGGATGTCGGTATCAGAGTGATGCAGGACTGTGGATTTAAGAAATCTGTAAATCTCTTTAATAAAGGCCTGGGGAATTATTAGTAAGGACACATGTAAAATGCCTGACAGTTACATTTCTAAAAGAAAAACACAATAATCTCATTAAAGAAATTACTGACAGAGGCTCACAGATGTTAATGGTTGAAGTAACAAAGGACAGACAATATCAGAAAGCAGATTACCTTTTACCTCTTTTAGAATGTCGCTGTTGATCTCACGCACTGAGCACATCAAAGCACCAAGTTGCAGTATTCCCTCAACAACCCTCGTTTTTAGTATTATTAGTCAACTGAGAACAAAATGTATTTATATAATAAATAGTTATAATTTAAACACAAAGAGTTGTTAAAACCCTTAAAGGTAGAGGTTTATACGAATACAATACTGAATTATTTAACTATAAGGAGGATTGCCCTGAAGGTAACCAAATAACAGTTACTAGTTACATTCTGAGATATATATGTATATGTCAGAATACGTATGTATATGTATGCATATAGATTTCAGAATATACAGGAAATTATTTAGACAGAGATAGTAAATTCAGTCTCAAGAATTGGAATTTTAATTAATTTTTCCCTTTTATGCTCACCTCCTCTTATTTCTTTAACAAAGAATGAGTTATTCATTTACATGAAGGTCAAGAACAGTGCACTAAGCAGGGAAGAGGGTTATGCTTTAAAGGAAAACAGCAGGTGTACACTTATTACCTATGGAATAGTAGGGACATCTCCTTAAGGTTCTCACACACCAATGGAGGAGGTGGCAGGCTTCAGGTTAGGTCTTCCTAGTGCTTTTTGAGATATTTTGTTTGATATACCAAATTATGCCATGTAATCTGCTATATTACATCATATGGAATATTACCCATTTGGATCAAAATTAAGACAGATGGTTGCTACGCTTAATTCTCTAATCTTTCACCTGAAGTGTCTTCAACACTTCACTGTTCTGAAAGATACACACTTCCCTAAGTTGTAGTAAATATTCAGCTATGTTTGTTTTGTACTTGAGAAAATGAAGGCACTTAGAATCTACTGATCGGAATAGTGTTTTCAAATGTGTTGACAGAGCTGAGGAATCTCAAAGCCTGGGTTGAGACCCTGGGCGAACTGCCCACAGAGACTCCGCGGTCGGAATGTGAACCCCAGAACACGGCGGGACTCTGGTGGGGCCTCAGGTGGGCACTGCGCCTGCGCTTCCCTAAGTCAGCGTTTAAGAGGAAATGGTTTAAATTTTAGGTGCAACTTCTTTGATGGAGGAAAATGTGGGGAAGCTTTGGAATGATTTCCTGGTGTAGGAAGAAGAAATTTGGGCCTTAATATTATAATAACTTAAAATACAATAAGCAGATAAAAATACCAAGTTGAGAGGTATTTACGATAGTGGCCAAATCATATAGTGGATTTTGCCTGGGATAGTTACTCACCAAAATAAAATTTTTCTTGAGTGTTTATATGATTTATTCACTAAAATCCATCACATAACTTTAAAAAGCAACAAGATTTTAGCATTTCATATCTTCACCTCTATTCTAAAAATTCAAGTCTTTAGTTATTTCATCTTTGGGTTGTGAGTTATTGATACAATCAGAGAGAGATGACAAAGTTAGAGGAAACAGTTTTCTAAAGAATCAAACCTAAAAATAAAAAAAGAGAGATTCTTTCTATTTGAGGTACAGGAAGCCATTGGAATAGCTTGTACATTGTATTTATGGAAAAGAACTATTTCTTACAAACATTTTTATATAGATCTTGTTCTTAATTTTAAAATACCTTTAATATACTAAAGTTTCTTTCAAAATGCCAAAATAAATATACATGGGAGTTTTTGATACATTGTATCGGTTTAAGAGTTTGTAACATTATTTGGGTGGGGGCAGGGCCCAAAGGACCCTGACGGGGTCTAACAAGAATCCATCTGCATGCAGCAGAAACTACCTCACAGACATAACCAAAATAACCTTAAACTAAATGTAACCATTCTCACTCTTGGTAACCTGCAAATGAGAATATGGCAGGGCTCACATTTCCCCCAGACCCCTCTGCTGGATTAGGAAAGGGGAAAAGATTCAAAAGGACATGGGTGAAAGTTTGTCTCTGTGTCCACACCGGCCGGAAGAGAAGGTGTAACATTTACGGAGCACCAACTCTGGGCTCTTACGGATGTTTCCTCACTTGGTTTTTTAAAAAGTATTTATTTTTTGGAACAGTTTTAGATTTACAAAAAAACTAAGAGATCGTGTAGCCAGCTTCTCCTATTATTAACAGCTACATGGTATGGTACCTTTGTCATAATTGTTGAAACAATATTAATACAGTGTTATTAACTAAATTCCCTACTTTATTCAGATTTCCTTAGTTTTTATCCAGTGCCCATGTTCATTTCCAGGGTCCCATCCAGGGTCCCATCCAGGGTCCCATCCAGGATCCGACATCACATTTACTCGCCATTTGTCCTTAGGCTCCTCTTGGCTGTGACAGTTTCCCAGTCTTCCCTTTTCCTTTTCCTTTTCCTTTCTTTCTTTCTTTTTTTCTTTTTTTTACCTTGACAGTTTTTGAGAAATACACTGGTCGAGTACTTTATAGTACGCGCCTGTTTTGAAAATTTTCTGATGCTTTTCTAATGATTAGACTAATCATTAGGTCTAATGATTACCGACTTAATCATAGACCTACTGGGTTGATAGAGTACAGATGAGAAAGGGGCACAGAGCAGAGGTGAAGGAAATGAGCCACAGCTCCTCAGTGGTAACAGACTCGTGTGAGGCCCGTGTGTGTCCAGCTACACTGCATTATTTTTAAAATATGATCTACGTTTGTATATTTCCTCTATTTCTATAGGGCTTAACTTGTTTTCCCCTGTGAGAGGGGTCTAATTGCCTATTTTGCCAAAGGAAAAATTAACAAACAGGTAAATAAAAGCACATGGGCACACAAAATTCGTTTGGATGTTTAAATAAAGAAAAGGGCTGAGCTTATGATTCTTTGGATGTTAAAATAGTTGGATATCCTTCAACCGACTTCACTATGCTTTTTTTGGGGGGGATCAAATTAAAATTGCTAAAACTAACAATTTCTTCCTTTTCTGCTCCCAACTCAAGGGTAGGCTTCTATGGATAAAATGCTATTTAAGGAACCAGACCGTTGCTTTAGGTACCACAATTGACTTCGAATGCTTAGGTGATTAGATGGATAACTTCTAGCAGTTTAACCAACCAACCGACCAATCCACCAGGTGTGTGGTGGTGGAAGGTTTGCTGTGTTTGGGCACTGTCTTTGCCACCTTTCCCGCCATGTCCTCAAATATCCGTTGACATAACGATTGGCCAATGAATTTTGGAGACAAAAGATGAGTTGAATTTGTCCTCCAAGATACCCCTTTTAGATGAATGCTTCTGTGTAGATACAATGTTAGGAACAGGGCATGCTCAAGGAAAGACTCTTGGTTGCGTGTTTGTGTGTGATCATAGAGCTGTTGGAAAGACTTGGCTTGGGGACTTATAAAATTCACAGATATCTACCTAGGTTCCATTCTAGGCTAATTCAGTCAGAGTCTCTGGGAATATGGTCTTGACATCAGTATTTCCGGATTGAAAACGAACAACGTATATCCATGAGAAAAAGTCCAAATTATACGCTTCACCAAGGGAGTGCTCTTGAGCAAATATTCTGCAAAGTGCCAAAATGCAAATAGCTGGTTGAGCTGGTGGTACCACCTTGCTATAAAATATGGGGAGAATTATGTGATCTTTGAGACTGGCGTTTCATTAAAAAATGCTTACACTACATTATATGTAAGGTTCAATAAATATGTATTTGTAGGAAAATGGTACTGCATGCTAACTATTGAATAATGCTTTTTGGGGCACTATCAGACGCGTGGTTAACTTTTCAGGTAGGGCAAAGTTTGGTACCTATATAATTAACCAACCTTGCTAATAAGCAAAACATTTTATACTCATAGATGCACACAAATTAGTCACTTTTTTGTTTGCTGCGTAACTCCAAAACTTCGTGGAATATACAATATTTATTTGGATTGCAAATCTGCACTTTGGGCAGGGATTGGTGGCAACCTCCTGTCTCCGCTCCATTCATTATCAGCTGGAATCACCCAAGGCTCATTCATTCGTATGTCTGGTCACTGATGCAGGGGTTTAGACAGCTGAGAGGTTGGAACAGCCTTGGCGTCCTTGGGTACCTCCTGTCTCTACTTGGTCTTCCTAAATGGTCTTCAGCATGGGAGCCCAGGGCCTGCGGCAGGTATGTGCGCTAAGAGAGCCAGCATAGCTGTATCACCCTTTCATACCCAGTCTCAGATGTCATTTCCACCACATTTCATTGTTAAAAGTGAGTACGAAGGCCAAGCTCCATTTGAGAGGAGAGGAAGTAGATTCCACTTTTTTATGGGAGGAGTGAAAACATTCACAGACCATCATGATCACCAAACAGCAGAACTGTGTGCATGATATTATTTAATTTTAATTAAATAATGTTAATTAATTTAAATTAATTTAACTTAAATTAATTTAAATAAAATTAAATTCTTCAGTTTTAAATAATCAAACTTTTATAGTAGCTGCAGAAGGCAGTCAATATTAAGGACAACTCAGAAAAAACAGTAGCTGCTTTCTTATGATGATAACTCCTGAAAGAGTTAAAAGTCAGTGACGTAGAGCTAATTATATTTACACAATACCTATCTATATGCAGTATCGTGTAGCCACTAAAACACTTCGTAAATTTTATCTCATTTAATCCTCTCAACATGTCTATAAGGTAGGTACTTGTGTTATCTCACTAGCAGAAGCTCACATAGGTGAAGGAATTTTCCTAAGTTCAAAAAGCAAGCAAGGGAATGCCAGGGCCTTTCACCCATCAGTTCTTACTCCAAAGATCAAGGTCATAGTAGTCACTAACCTATGAAGATCACGGTTGCCTAGATATTCGGAATGATAAACTTGACCACACTATAAGACTTCTTGATTCAAAAGGGTGTGGAATTTTTTTGTATTGAAATAAACTTACCCTAATTCTCGTTTTACCTCTCAAATTCTGTATTTTTTTTCATATTTTGTTGTATGACCCAGTGCTATTCATTTGCATAACCTGAATCAAGTAAAATTTATACTCCACCTTGAATTCCTAGCTTAAGAACCATGAATGTGTTGATATTACCAGAGCTCTCTGTAAAAGGCCCAGGAAACTTGGGTAATCGTGGATTCCCTGTGTTTTCTGGCCGTGGGACCCCAGGGCACTTTGTTGTCCGCTGTGTGTGATCTGTACTTATCCTCTGAGTGGACAACAAAAATCCGCAAGGGATGCATAAAACATGGTTTGAAGTAAGTATGTTCCCCTTAACATACTTACTCCGCACGATGCTTTGTCAAAAATGTCTGAATCATGTCACATCTTGTTTTTGCACATCCTCGTTCACCAGAGGAAAGCAGATGTGATGTAAGCAACCTGGAGGGAAAAACTTCCTGGGAAAAGCTCTCCCCCGAATCCCACTCCCCGACCCCAGCGTGTTGTTCAGCGTGTTGTTCCTCATGTTAGCGACAAATGGCCATTCCGTTTGGGTCTGTGCAGCCTCCACCCCCAG
Source organism: Anoura caudifer (assembly GCA_004027475.1). Taxonomy (NCBI): domain Eukaryota; kingdom Metazoa; phylum Chordata; class Mammalia; order Chiroptera; family Phyllostomidae; genus Anoura; species Anoura caudifer. Next base: position 102,440 of record PVKU01002232.1, on the reverse strand, counting down.
GAGGGAACTGGGTGTTTGCAGGGGCTCCTGCCGGGAGGCAGAGGCAGCGGTGGTGCTGGGTGCTCAGCTGCCTAATTAGGTCACGGGACAGCCTGGACAAGGGAGAAATAAGGTGTCAGGTGAGGTAGAGACCAGGTAAGAAGTCTGGAGCGAGGGACAAGGTGGAAGGAAGGGGCGAGTTGAACAAAGGAGTCAGCAAGGTCAGAGTCGGAGCAGAAACAGAGTCTTAAAAACGAAAACTGTTTAAATAGTCCAGCCCGTAAGAACCCAGGTCTTACTTGTATCTTGCTCTGTATAGCGAGACCCCTTTCTAGGTTTTTTAATTCAGGAATACGCTGTGGCCCAAACCATATCCTTGCCTTGTCAATTAGAAAGTGAGAAACCGGTGGGTTCGGTATCTCCTTTACTTACTGTGCTGTCCCTTTATCCTAGAATCAAATAACCAATGATTATTAATGATGAAGACATTCAATATATCCATTCAGTAAATGATGTGGGGACCTTAAAGCATAGAAGGTTCTAGGGACACGAAGACAATTACAATTTAGCTTTGGCTTCTAGGTGAGACAGACATGAAAATGTCGGTGCAGTGTGTTTGCCAGCAGGTGCACACACCGGGGCTGCCGAGGAGCTTCTTCAGAAGTAAACTGGGTTGTGCACAGAGCACGTGTTCTCCGGGAGGAGAACTGTCCTGGGAGCTTCCATGACAGAGGCTCAACTTGTCGAATGGCAAGGAGAACTGAATGCATTTGGGGTATGAGGTGTGGTTTGCAATTTCTGCGGCTAAGGTGTGTGGCATGGAAAATACGTCGACAAGAATGTCCAAGCTGGGAACAGCCTTGCATTCATGCTTTGGGGTGTCGGTTCAGCATCATTCCCACTAGGCTCATTGCTTATAATAACCCAGGAGACACTGCATGAATCTAAAGCTTATCTTGTCAATGCCTCAAGTTTTTTCCTCTGAAAAACAGGGAAAATTATTTTGATTTTTATTCCTATTGTCAACACCTAATTCATAATTATTATTGCTTGTCTGTATTATTACAATAATCTTCCATCTGCTTCCCCAACTCTAATCTCTCCATCTTGTGCCATTATTAAATTAAAGACACAAACACAACAAAGAATAATAAAAAAATACATTATCATCCATCTTCCAAGCTCCCCATTTCCCAAGGAATGAAGTCCAAACTTCTGAGAAGGCATTTAAGACTTTCCACCAACTTTTTCCAATCTGACTTTATTTTATACCTTCATACATCCCACATTCTTGCTTTCTTGGACTACTTCACCTACTGCATTGTTTGTTTGGTATGGTCCTTCCTCCTGGGTTCCTCTGTTTTCTGCCAATGACTCCTTACTGAGTTTTCAAGACCCAGCAAAATGATAGTGGGTATAATGAGGGATAATATCTTTATCTTCCTAGTTCCTAAACAGCCACTGCATGACCAAAAGATGTTGTCCAGAAACCCCATTCCGCTCTTGCATGTTATGAGATTTTAGCAAGGCACTAACTTTTCTAAGCCCTAGTTTTCTCATCTGTAAAATATGTGTAACAATGCCTACTTCACAGTGTAGTTGCATGATTTAAACTCTTCAAGCACACATTAATGTAAGAAACAGCATGAGATTTTCAAAAAAGAATGAGAAGTGAAAACAACAGCAAGCCAATTCCAGGACCCAAAAGGCCACATACCCGTGGGTGACCGCGGCACATCCCAGAATCCAAGTGCAATGGGCGCGTCTATAGAATTGGAGGGACATTAATAATCTCTACAGAACGGAGTTCTGAGATGGTTCGAGGAGATAATACAAGCGCGAACAAGGAGAAAAGTACAATACTCTGACGATTAGTTGTCATTAACTGTTTCTTAAATTATCATGACCATTCTCCATCCTAAGTGGAATTCTTTATGGGCACTACTTATAACCTGTGACATTGTAAGAAACTTGAGGGTAAACAGAGGGTTTAATAATGCTCATGCTCCCATGGGATAAATAAGTAAAGCTTGCGAGATTTCCCACCCCAGCAACAACGCTCGTGTTGCGCGTGAGAGCCGTCTGTGTGCTCTGGCGGGGCCGCGTCCTGTCCTGTCACCACAGCGCGTCTTCTCTGCGCCGGGGCCTACATGGTGGGGGGTGCGTGGAAGGCCGGCTTATCGCTTCCATGGCTGTTAGGCTCAAACCTCTGAATCGTTAGGGGAGCATTCCTTGGCCCCTACGCATCCTTAATCAGAGCGGTTCTTCCTCCGATTTTTATCATCACAGTTCCCCACGTTGCTATAGTTGCAGCTCCCATCTTTGCGCAATGCTCCCTCCTCCACTCCCTAACCGTGCAGCGTGCCAGGACTTCCTTCCACCTTTTAACGTACTGGAAAAATCCAATTTTCACATCTGTCGGGTGGATGGTGACCGATATTCTGCTTCTCTGTGTCGACATTACTGGGAATTCCGTGCACGTAGAACTGAAGAGTGCTGAAGGAAAACCAAAGGTTAAACTTTAGCTCCGGCACGAGGAGCTTCTTTTTCTATCACGCAATTGTTCCGGGGGGCTTCTTCTATCACTCAGCACATTTTTATTTCTTCACAGACTACGTGAGCAATTATTGCTTGTGTGGAGGTACTTCTGGGTCATTCTCGGTTTATGGTATATATTGAATGGACAATTGGCTTCAGTTAGATTTTTCCCCCATCAAATGTTGCCTATTTCTATACAAAATGTATAAATCAATGACAAGCCTGGCACTGGAGTCTGATCTGAACATGTTTTCTCGATTTGAATAATAAGAATTATTTAGGTGCCAAAAGGAAAACAGGCTGGGATGTGTGATGACTGGGGTCATTACAACCAATAGCCTTGCAATAGTCTGTTGGTATTTATGTCATGAAAATCATAATAAATAGGAGCAATAATTTTGCACCTCATGTCCTAGCAGAGGATGAGGTGCCTGGGAATAGGCTTTTGCAAGTTGAGAAACTTTTGTTGCCTTTGTTTTTTTAACCAGAAAAATTAATTGCATTTGAATACTTAGGTAGATGATTGTTGTTGTTCATCATTGTAGTTACCTACAACATACCAAACCCAGGCTTCCTCCTGACAAAGTCCACTAAGCATGATACGCTGAATGTGAAGCTTTGAGTGTATGTTCCAAATGTGGGCGAAAGCGGGACGGAAGGACTAGAGGGAGAAGTGAAGATTCGCTGAGCTTTCATTCTGCACCTGGCACTGAGCAAAAGGGCTCGCTCTCATTATTCCACTTCTCTTTCTGAACAGTACTGTGAGGTATATGGTATCATTTCCACTTTACAGGTGAGGGCACTGAGAATCAGACTCTTGATTTGTCAAACGGCAAAGCCCAAGCTCTTTCTCCTTCATGAAAGGGATGAAGCTGATGAATTTTTTTTTTTTTGTACACAAGTTTGCATCAAGAACTCTTTAGCTATAAAAGAAGGGTTGCATAGGTTGGACAATGTTTCTGTTCTTGACCATAGACAATGATAATCTAAAGCTCTATGCAATCAAGACCTTCCCAGTCAATAACATTACAATATACAGAAAGAGCATATTAGCTTAAGAATAATAACACAGTTAGCTCCCCAATTAAAAAAATCATTGGATTCAAAATGTAATTATACCCAAGAAAAATTACATTCCATTTATTCATGCTGACAAGTGACATCAGCACTGACTGAATCCCTGCAGCAGACCAAGGGTGGGGAGAGTGGTACTACAAATCTGATGTGGGTGTGGGAAGCAAGGGGGTGGAGGGTTAAATAAGGACAAACCACAAGGAAAACAGGGAAGAGAAGACTCTTTTTTTCACTTTGACCAGCTACTTTGCCGAGGAAGATATCAAGCCCAAAGGTTTGCAGGTGAATCACTCCTCACAGAAGGTTGGCTTCAGGGTTAGGTTTGGAATTCTGTCCTTGTGGAAGTGAAAACTGACATTTATTGCTGGTTTGAAACATTCTGCAATGTTACATTAGCCGAGAGTTCTGTGTGTACAGTGGTCTCTGGGTTTAAATCCAGAGTAGGATCTTGGGGGATGGAAGTTATTATCAAGATCATGATCCTAGGTTACAGCACACTAACCTTCCATGGAGAGTCAGATTACTGCAGGCATTGAAAGAGTCCCCCCCTCCTCCTCCTATTTCTTGTGGCAATATATAGTTATTTGGAATTTATGAAGTGTTTCCTTACCTATAATGTTATTTGATCTTCATAATAACTCTGTTTAGTATTATAAAACATTCATGAAACAATGTTTAATTTATACTATAAAAATTTCTAATTGAGGTCTTTGCTTCTCAAGTTTTGTACCTATTTTAGCATTTTAAAATTATGTCATAGAACTGTAACTGAAAAATGAAATAACATGAAATTATGTTATAGTTTCCTTATTTATAGCTATACCATGAAGATGCTAATATCTTTCTTATCTGTCCTCAGGGCCATTGAAAAAATCAAATAAAACACTACTATGAAATGATGAGGAAACTGTAGAACTCTATTTCCTTTCTATTTTGGGGATGCACTTATTTCACAGGTGCTTCCTGGGAAAGAAAATATGATATTCATCTTTTCTGTCTTCGTGGGAGGGTATAATACAGTGTTTAGGAGACAGAGCCTGAGGTTGGACAGCATCAGATAATATCTCATTCTACTGTGTGGCCTTGGGCAAGTTGCTTCACTTTCTCTGTGTTTTAGTTGCCTCATTGGAAAATTAGAGATCATAGAATTGATGCAGGGATTAAACTGATACACAGAAGACTTTGGGTAGTGCCTGACGCATACTGACTTCTGTGTAAGTGCTAGGTCTTCCTATGAGCTATTATTGTCACCACTACGGTCTGACATGTTATAGATGATCAATATCTTTTTTGAAAACATAAAGTAATTAATGTAGAGCAGGTGGAACAGTATTGTAGTCCAATATTACAAGGAAGAAACAGAAATTGTAGAAATAATTTACCTTTCCATCTAATGGAAAAAAAAAAGGATGCTCATAATGATGACTTTGAGTCGTCCACTAAAGTTCAGAAGGCTGTAAGCCAGGTATAGAACTGTAAAATTTTACTATATGTTGTGGACAAAATACTCTTGCATGTATCATCCATGTAATCATTATAACAAGCCAGTGATGTACATTCTATATAACTCTAATATAGAGAGGAGAAACCTTGATACTCAGGGAGGTTCATTGGCCCAAGGTCACTTGGAAATATGTTGATATAGGAATCCAGATTTTCTGAATCAGGCACATTTCTAATTGAGCTCAAAATTGAGTCTTTACCTGGAAGAGTACCATGATACCAGGTCTCTAAAATCATTTGTCTTGGTGTTCAGCTGGCAGCATTTTCCTTATCCTCCAAGAGGAGTGGTGGGAAGTGGGGGGAGGGAAGAGAAAGGGCCATTCTGTGGGTGCTTGATCAGGAGCAGACTCCCTGAATGACATTCACTCTCCCCACTCCCAGCTTTATTGGGGTATAATTGACAAATACAATTGTATATATTGAAGGTGTATGACATGATGGCTTGATGTATGTATGTATCGTGAAGTCATTACCACAATCAAGTCAAGGAACATATCCATCATCTCACGTAGGGAACATTGTTTTGGGAGGGGAGAACACAAGATTTACTTTCTCAGCAAACTGCAAGGATACAGTTCAATATTAGTGACTATAAGCAACATCTGTGTATTAGATCCTCAGAAATTATTCATCTTATAATTGAAATCCTTTGACCAACATCTCCCAGTTCCCTCACACCAACTCCTCCCAGCCCCTATCAACTGCAATGCTACTCTGTTTCTGTGAGTTTGACTCTCAGATTCCACGTATAAGTGATACCATACAGTACTGGCCTTTCTCGGTCTAGCTTATTTCACTTAACACAATGCCCTCCAGGTTTAACCACGTTGTTGGAAATGAAGATTTTCTTCCTTTTTTAATGGCTGACTACTGTTCTGTGTGTGTGTGTGTGTGTGTGTGTGTGTGTGTGTGTGTGTGTGTGTATCATGCTTTCTTTATCTGTCGATGAACACTTAGGCTGTTTCCATCTTGGCTATTGTGAATAATGCACAATGAATATGGGATGCAAATGTCTCTTTAAGATACTGATTTCAATTCTTTTGCATATACACCAAGAAGTGGGATTGCTGAATCGATATGGTGGTTTTATTTTTTAACTTTGGAAGAACTTTTATACTCTTTTCCATAGTGGCTCCATCAACTTACATCCCCACCAACAGTGAGCAAGGATCCCCCTTTTCGCCACATTCTCACCAACACCTGTTATCACTTGTCTTTTTGATGACAGCCATTCTGCCAAGTATAAGGTGCTATCTCCATATGGTTTTGATTTGCAATTACCTGATAATCAGTGTTGTTAAGCACCTGCATAAATACCCGTTGGTCATGTGTATGTCATCTAAAAATGTTTATTTTAGGTGCAGAGGGGCATGGGTAGAGGTAAGGAAGTTTGGGGGATAAATGGTGATGGAAACAAAAATTTTACATGTTTATTCAGATCCTTTGACCATTTTAATTTTATTTGGTTAATCCTCACCTGAGGATATGTTTACTGATTTTAGAGAGAGAGGAAGCAAGAGAGAGAAACATCGATGTGAGAGCAACAACAGTCAGTTGCCTCTTATATGCATCTCGACTGGGGATTGAACCCAAAACCTAGGTATGTGTCTTGACAGGGGATTGAACTCTTAACTTTTTTGGTGCATGGGGTAACACCCCAATCAACTGAACCACCCAGTCAGGCCCCTTGGCCTATTTTTAAATGGCATTATTCGTGTGTATGTGTTTTCACTATTGAGTTCTTTATACATTGTGGATGTTAACCCACTATAAAATTTGTGATTAGAAAATATTTTATCCCATTTCACAGGTTACCATTTAATTTTGCAGATGATTTCCTTTGCAGAAACTTTTATTTATTTATTTATTTATTTTAAAGCACGGTCTTTAAAAAAAAACGATTTTTTTAATTTATTTTTAGAGAGAGGAGAAGGGAGGGAGAAAGAGAGGAAGAGAAACATCAACGTGTGGTTGCCTCTTACTCACCCCCTACCGGGGACCTGGCCTGCAACCCAGGCATGTGCCCTGACTGGGAATTGAACCAGCGACCCTTTCGTTTACAGGCCTGCACTCAATCCACTGAGCTACAGCAGCCAGGGCAGAAGCTTTTATATATAATGTAGTTCCATTTGTTTATTTTTGCTTTTGTGGCCTGTGCTTTTGGTGTTATAGCAACAAAAAAATCATTGCCAAGGCCAATTTCAGGGAGGAGCTTTTCCTGGAGTTTTATGGTTTCAGATCTTACCTTTAAGTCTTTAATCAATGTTGAGTTAATTTTTGTGTATGGTGTTAAGATAGGGGTCCATGTGGATATCCAGTTTTTTTCCAGTACCGCTTATTGAAGGGACTATATTTTCCTCATTGTGTATTATTGGTTCCCTTGTCAAATAGTTGTTGATGACATATGTGTATGTTTATTTCTGGGCTCTCAATACTATTGCACTTGTCTATGTGTCTTTTTAATGCCACTACCACACTGTTTTGACTACTATAACTTTGTGGTATAGTTTTAAACCTGGAAGTCTGATGCCTCCAGCTTTGTTCTTCTTTTGCAGAATTGCTTTGCTATTTGAGGTTTTTTTGTAGTTCCATATTAATTTTAGGACTATTTTTTCTATTTTGGTGAAAAAAAAAGCCTTTGGAATTTTGGTAGTTATTGCATCAAGCCTTACGCAACTTTTGGCAGTATAAACATTTTAACAGTACTTAGTCTTCCAATCCATGAAAATAAGATATATTTTCACTTATTTATGTCTGCTTCAGATTCTTTCATTAATGTCTTCCACTTTTCAGTGTGCAGATCTTTCATTTCCTTGGTTAAATTTATTTAAAAATAATATTAATTGATGCAATTGTAAGTGTAAATTTTAAATTTGTTTTTCGGATGCGTTGTTGTTATTGTACAGAAATACAATTCTTCTTGTACGTTGATTCTGTATCCTGTGAGTTCACTGAATTCCTTTGTTCTAACAGTTGTTGGTGAGGTCATCGAGGTTTTGCTGTAGCGTCGATGTAGCCTAGTCGGCATCGTGGATCTACTGGAATAGTGTGTGTAGATCTGATAAATCAGCTAGGATTGAGTGAGCTAGCCTTGGCTGGAAGGTGGCTCAGAAGAATCTGAGCCACAGTGTGATTCCAAAGCCAGGCTCTTCCTCCCTCATAGGGAAACTGCCGCACTCAACTCATCCCTGCTATGAGAGCTTCCATGAGCTCGGAGTGAAGCAGCTTTGCCTCTACACAAAGGCACTTCAGAAACCTTCTGATCACTCAGGGGTTACTGATCTTTTCGCAAGGAAGGCTGCCTGGGCCAGGACAGTGCCAGACCTGGCATCCTGGTGTTTTATGCCTTAGTTTGGCATTTCTCAAAATGTGGAATGTGAGCTAAAGATCCTTCTTGTGAAAATTCTAATAGTTGCACATTTATTTTAATGTGTTCAAAAATATAATTAGCTGTTATAATGAAACAAACAGAAATTTTCTGCAATAAATTTATTGAGTAAAAACAGTTATTGGTTGCTTTATAGAAGACATTATGTAAATAAAAATACAGGGCTGTGGGGACATAGCAAAAAAAAAATCACAGAGAGAAATAACAGGAGGTTATCAAAACATTAGGAACCAAATAATGATATAGCAATATGCATGCTTCTTTAGGACATTAAATAACTAGTTCTAATGACAGGTGTAATAATGATTGCAATTTTGCAGTAGTGAGGAGCATGAACGGTCTTTTGAGAGATCTGCGGTAACTGTCTCGTGATAGGGAAAAAATCTGTGCTTTCTTCTTGCGCCTAAGTCACAGGTGTTGGTAATACCACTGTGTTGTATTACCTGCATTCATAACTGAAAGAACAGTGCATTTCAGTTAGAAGTTAGTGATATTGAGATACTATTTTCCCCCCTTCAAATGCTCTTTAAAATAAGAACCTCTGGCCAGGTGTCCAAATGAACTGGGTTTAAATCCCACTAGTTCCTAGAATGTAGCAGTTTTACCTCAGCAAGGGACTCTAAGCCTGTAAAGGCAGAGAATAATAATGGGGATTTATGGCGTTTATGAGCTGGGAGTGGCAAGATCATGCACGTAAGTACTTGTTCCCGTGTTTGGCACGATGCAGGAACTCACTAAAGGTTATAAACTTGCTCCCAGTGTTTTCTACCAGGGAGCGGGCCGTTACTGAGCTAGCGGGGGCTGCATTCTAGGCATAGTCCACATATTAGAGACGTACTCAATTCCTCACTTTCCCCAAGCAGCTAAAATAAGAGAATTCCGCCCCCTTTTTTTTTTCGGGAGGAAATTCATGATCTCACTAAATAGGCTTATTTTTGTTCACACTTGCATTTTATGACCAGAAAAAACAATTCCATTGAGGAATGCATGTTGAAGAGTGGATGAAAACATAGATATGAAACACCCCTACTGATGTGGGGGTGCACAATAGTGGGAAAAGACTATATATGCAGCGTCCTTGTTGGAAGCAGTAAGCACTAAAAGTGATGGGATTAAAAAGGGGAATAGAGTTTCCCAAGGTATTTTGTGAGTGGAGAAAGTGTCAGAATTTTCTCCTTCTAGTGCGTTCTACAATGCTATTCTGTAGGTTGGGCCTACCGTATGAAATAGTTTCTTATTGTGCGTTAGAGAGATGCGAACTCCCTCATAATCTGCCCCACTTTAATACTATTGAAGTGAGTGAGTTTAATGTTAAAAATGAAATGCGCACAGGCAGGAGCCCCGGCCACGTAGCTCAGTTGATTAGACAATGTTGTCCGCACACACCAAGGTTGCGGGTGTCGTCCCCCGTCAGGGCACACACTAAAATCAACCAGTGAGTGCGTAAATAAGTAGAACAACAAATTGATGTCTCTCTTTCTCTCTCTTCCTTTCTCCCTCTAAAAATCAATCAATCAATAAAAAATTTAAAAAAGAAAAATGTGCAGACAGATTTACCTAATGGGAAAGTGTCCACCTTGTTTCTTGGTAAAGACCCTGCGTCAGGAATGAGATCTGGGGAGAGTTGAGATAAAGGAGTTTGCCAATAGTTATTGATGAGTTGTTGCACTTACTGTCAAGTAGAAACTAGGGAAGTACATTCCCAGTTCACCTGAGCGGGAAGTTAACAGCGCGATCGCTCTTCTGATAGGGCTGATACGCAAGTCTTTGGAGAGGATGATATACGTGAAGAGAGGTCCATGGAGAGGACATTATAATATCAAGACAATGACAACACAAATTTCAATCTAAATCTATAGGGACTATATTACAATGTCAACGCGATGGCAAAATGGAAGTCTATAGAGACCATTTCACAATGTCAAGACAATGGTAAAACAATGTCGCTGAAAGGTTATTGAGACCACGTTGCCATGTTAAATTGCCATGTCAAAACATTATCATTGCAAGTCTTTAGAGATCGTGTACCTCTTTTAAGATAATAGCAAAACAATGGAACTTAAAATAGCAAACAATAGAACAAAGGAATTTCATGTAAGTCCCTGCTACCATCAAGAGAAGATGGTAAAAATGTAGAGGCAGGTGAAAAGGCTGTTAAAGACACATAAACAATGACAAGCTGGAAGCCTTGCAGTGAGCATTTGACTTTTATCTTGCTTTGAGGGGAGTGATGCTCTAAACTCTAGAGTTAAGTTTGCAATCAAGTTTAGCCAAAGGCTGAGAGAAAGTCAAGGATGAGCGACTGAGATATTAGATCCATATACACAGTTGATGTATAGAATTAAAACCCACTCCTTTTCCCTGAATAACTGGTTTATGGTTTCCATTTTTCAGGTGAGCTGTCTTCATGGCATGAGGTTCACAGATCCCCAGTTTCTGATTCCTGCTTTGTCTGTGACCTTTGTTTGCGATGTAGGGTCCAGTGTTCACTGTTTAGCCTTAGACTCAGCTCACAGTTATTACTATGTGTCAACTGCTGTGCCAGCCACTGAGGATAAAATGGGTTTCCCTAGGAAGCTGGGAGCAGTAGCGACTACCAGTCACAGGTGTTGCTAACAACAACCTTTGTAGAATGAGGGCTTTCTATTTGGATTGCTGCTGCCCTCTCACTTTGTGGATTCGGGCGTACCACCTGGCAGAGCTTTGGTCAAGGTCATTGTCTATAAAACAGGGGGATGCAGATGTGGTTGCTGCCATTTACATTTTAGAAACTGGACTGAGAATCCAGGGCTCCGCATTTTGAACAATTTGCTTGGCTTCTCTGGGTTTATTCATCTGTATTATTAAGATGTTGATTGTACTTGTACATGCTCTTTTCCAGAATTTATTTTTTAGAATTAACTAAAATGTTTATAAGCCTATAGGAACAATTAACCGTCAAAACTATTATCAACACCCATCCCGCTGCACACCCAAAATAGGTACCATTATTCTTTATAGGATTTTATCTATATTAAGATTTTTCATAAATGAATTTACTAAAGACTTTTAAGTTAAAATAATATGTACACACACCATTGTTAATATAATGAGAATGGTTTGCATGACATCAATATAACCTGTCAGCCAAAGAGAATGGGCAGGAATTGTGCATGTGTGAACAATGATGAATTCACCGTAGTCAGTGGGGGCAGCAGATGCCATTGAGTGAGCATGTGTACTGTGTGGCCCTCACATTGAAAGTGACTGAGTGAGTAGGTCAACAAATCTGCATCAAATTTTGTGTTAAGCATGAACATTCCTCCATGGAAACTATTTGGATGATTCAGAAGGCCGCAGCTGTGGGCAACTGGTGATTGGCAGCTTCATCATGACAATGTGCCCACTCATGCATCATGTCGCATGCCGAGTTTTTTTGGTGAAATGTCAAATCACCAACATGACTCAGCCCCCTCTGCAGCCCAGATTTGGTGCCCCACGACTTCTGGCTTTTCCCCAATCTAAAATCACCTTGAAAGGGAAGAGATTTCAGACCATCAATGAGATTCAGGAAAAATGACAGGGCAACTGACAACGATTGGGAGAACTGTGTGAGGTCCCAATGTGCCTACTTTGAAGGGGACTGAGGCATCACTGTCCTATGTACAATGTTTCTTGTATCTTCTTCAATAAATGTCTCTATTTTTCATATTACATGGCTGGATACCTTCTGGACAGACCTTGAACCAATGGTTTACAGGCAAAGACAATGGCTATAGGAGAAAATATTACAGAGCATCTCAGAATCTTGGGAGCTTTGTATAATTCTTGGAGGATTAGGGAGTTAGAGGAGCAGAATTTATTATAATCCTCCATGCCTCCACTTTTTCATCTTGTTTGTGATAAACATAGACTCATTGGAGACTTGGAATGAGCAATAAAATATTTTATTTTAGCATTGCAGCAGATACTGGAAGTAGAATACAATTGCGTTGTTAATTGAGCACCTGTTATGTACAGATTTTTCTGTACTCTGCCCACGTTTCTCAAATTGTTTCATAGCCTTTATATAGCTTTTCAGAAATAACAACTGAGGTTAAGATAGATTAAGTCACTTTCACAAAGCTACATTGCTAACTGGTGCCTGATTCAAGAATGGAGGAGTCTAGATTTATCAGATTTCAAAGTATGTAGCCAACTAGTGCTAATCAGTGAGAACCATCACCAGCTGAGGATACTGTCCTTTCAGGGATCAGACCTTCTCATCTGTACTTTATCATTAGGCCACTCTCTCTCCTATCCCCAGTCTCTCCCTCAAATAGGCTTTTTGATTGAAACACCAAAAAATGCATTGCATTTTTTGAGAAAGTCTTTCAATAGTAGGATATTTTTATCTAGCTTTTCCTCCTTACAGCTGAAGCTTCTGAAAAGCCTGATTCCTCGCCTTGCATTTACATTGAGGTCTTATACTTCCTGAATTTTAGGATTCATGACATTTATCAGTTTTGGGAAATTCTCTGCCATTATTTTCTCAAATACTGGCTGTCACACAGTCTACTTTTTCTTTTAGAATTTCTTAAAATGGGTGATAGTTGGATGCTCATTTTGTAGCTTCCATGCTTCTAATTTCTCTTCATATTTTATATCTATTTATATTTCAGCTATGTGGCATTCAGAGTAATTTCCTCAAATCTTTCTTTTAGTTCACCACTCCTCTCTTAACTTTGTTGATTCTGTTATCTGTCTGTCTGAAACTCGAATTGTTGTTTTAATTTTAATGACTGCATTTCTTACTCAATTTTTATTTGTAGAAATGAATTTTTCAAAATTTTCTTGTATTTATTGATTTTATTTTTTCCTCATGTTTCCTCTTTTTGTGTTTATTATTTCCACCATCCATTCTTTCAAAGTCTCTATCTGATAGCTGTACCATGATAAATTTGGGAAGGTCTATCATCTGTCTGAAAAGTTAGTCTACTCCTACTTTCTCATGATATATTGCTTTTGTGTGTGCCTATTTTGGATTATAAACTTCAGCTAATCCTTAGCAGGGTGGTCCTATTTTCTTTTTCTTCTTGGGCTGAAGGTATATCCCTCTGAGATACTTTTTGCTGTTCACAGTTTTTCCATGGTTATTGATGGCTAAAGATCACTTTTTGCATTAATTCCTAATTTTGATAGTTCTTAGACCACATTTGTAGTTTAATTCAAATAAATATCTATATGGGGGTAGGGCCAAGGTTTAGGATTCTCAGAGGAGAGTATTTTCCACCAGAGACAAGGGTAAAAGCCACTAGTAACTGTCATTTCCCTGCACTGGTGGAGAGACTTTTTTTCTTTGCCTATTTCACTTTTTTTCACTAAGAACGTAGCCTTTCTAGAGTCTCGTGTCTTGGAGGGATTGCAGCTCTAATTCTCTATGTCGTGTAGATGTAATGCATTACCAACTGTTTCTATATGATATTTATAATTGAAGCCACTTGCTTACTCAGCCTGCAATTATTCCCTCTTGGTTCTCCTCCTGACATTTTGACCGTTTTTCCTCCTCTCAGTCTTCTTCATTGTCTTCTTCTTCTCCTGCCCTATAACTATTGGTCTTCTCCCAAAGCTTGGAATGTCCCATATTCAACAGACTATATAACACTCCGATCCCTTAATCCCTTGAAATATCCCATTATTTTTTAGTGGGGTGAACTTTTTACCTAACCTCATGCTTCAACTTCTTTAGTATGTTCAGATATGGTAGTATTCTTTGGAATCTTTGGATGGCTCCTCCTCGTCCACAATGCACACAAGCACACATTAAGTAACACTTTTGTGAGGCACATAAACCCCTAGGACCAGTCTCCTGAAGAGCCTTTCAGTACTGTCTAGCTCCTTTGCTTTTGTACATTGTGCTTCTGTAACAAAGCTCTTTCCTCTCTATGTTATCACAAAACTTACAAAATTTTTAATGGTTATAATTACTTGATTTCTGTCTTTGGTTCTTCACATGAATATTAATGCAGTGATCTCAGAAATTTAAAATACGGATCTATGAAAAATTGGCATAAAATATTAGGGTTCACAGTACATAGAAAATGGATCCCAGAGTTCTGTGGTTGTACTAATGAGTGGCTTTGACCTCTTCTATGTGCTTTTTTTGTCCTCTTCTCCAATAATCTTTCTTTCATATCTAGTTGTTATGTTACTTTGGAAGGAAGGCTGGTGATCAAAAGCATTACATCATGATTAGTACCAGTGACACAAGTCCCTCAATAACCATTGACTTACCTGTGCATCCTAGAGAATTTAACGTACCTCTACAGCAAGCACATGCATTTGTAAATATTTTATTTCAAAATACTGAAAAGCACAACTCTTACACACTGACAACAATCTCATTTTTAGGAGTAATAGAATCATTTTTATTTTTTCAAGGTAGTAAATATCTTGTTGCCCTAGTTTTTTAAGCTTCCCCTTCCTCAGTTTACTCATCTGCAAATGGGGATAATAAAAATACTTTTCTTGATCTTTATGAATTAATGCCTAAAAGCACTAGGACAATGCCTATTATTGAGTAAAAACTCAGTGAAGAGGAAATAATTTTTCCCATAGTTTTTCTCTCACTTAATCAGACAAGAAATTACACAAATTTTTAGAGAAAAAAATAATCAATATTTTAAGTAAAAGATAACATACTTCTCTGTTGTGGCTCCCTTTAATGGTCAACTTTGCAAATAAGATCCATTATTAGTCATCTATTCATTGGTGCGATCTACAGACATTGTTGTATCTCTCTCTGGTTTTGTGGTAATTATAAAATGGGAATCTTATAAAGCCATTCAATTAGCAGTGATCATAATAGGAAATTTTTGGAGAGTAGAAGGCCTCTTAGGAAACTCAAGAAAATATTTCATTATCATATAAGGTCCCTGTGGCTACCACAATTCAACTTAGAACATAAAGTTTTCCCACCCACTCTTACCTGCTGGGAAAACTTTATATTCTAAGCTACTTCCTGTAACTTCGTATTGCTTCTATTGGTATTAGAGAGCTAAGAAAAGTTATATGGGACTGTGTTCCCTCTTCCCCTTTTCCCAGTCTATGTATATCCTGCTTTAACGTCTTGGGAATATGTCAAATACCAAGTATAGAAACTATTTCTATTATGAGGTTTTCCCAGCATGTGTCAAGTAATAAAGAGTCACTGGGTAAACCCCAGTTCTCACTGAAAGACTGATAGAATAATCTTGTAAGAACATAAAACTAGCATAAATCTAGTAAATATTATTAACTAAATAAATGAATGATTCTATGCCCTGTGTGTCTTCTGAAACTCCAAGAAACAAACGGTCTATGGGGTAAAAGTGCCAACTTGCTTCTTTTTTTTCTCACAAAGGTTAACATTCAGTGTTATGTTAGTTCTAACTTGCTTTGTTTTTGAGAGAGAGAAAGGAGGAGAAGGGATGGAGAAAAAGAGAAACATTGATGTGAAAGATAAACATTGATTGGTTGCCTTTCAGATGTGCTCTGATCGGGTAACTGAGCCTGCAACCAAGGCATGTATCCTGACTGGGAATCAAACCCGTGACCTTTCAGTTGGTGGGACCATGCCCAACCAACGGAGCCACGCTAGCCGGGGCCTAAGTTGCTTATTTTTCTCAAGAATTTTGCTTGCAATTTCAAGAGCATACACATCTATATTATTTCTTTATCTTTCTACATAAACACAGTAAAAACATGAGTTCATACTCTCTGATTTAAATGTAATACCACAGTATTCCTTTTAGTTTTCTCCTTTTATTACTTGTAACTTCTTTTTTTTTTAAATCTGAGTCTTGTTATCCATAAAATATTAACTTATTTGTTTATTCCTAGTGTACATATAAGGTAATTTTAGAACTGCAAACCAAATTTCTTGTAAGAAACACATTTGTTGACCTAAGCACGACGTTTGCGTGCAGTTATTTTGATCTTTAGCCTTAGACCACCTGGGTATTTCACTGTTTTCTTCAGTGACATAGGTTAGTTCTTTCATGCTCCATGCCTTCAGTGTGGTTATATCACCCATTTGAAATATAGTTACACAGTGAGGATTATTTGCTATAATTTGCATCCCATGTTTTTGTTCCTCCACATCCTGGTGGATTTTAATTAATTTTCTTTTTGGAATATGAAATAATGTTTGGATTCTAAATGTTAGAGTTATTCAAAACTGCATACTCAGGAAGATGTCACTCTCTCCATCTCTACTCATTCCTAGTCCCCTTTTTTCCTGCTACTTCCACCCGCTCTTTCTAAAGAATCAATCTCTTTAGTTTCTGATTCATACTTCCTGTGTTTCTTTTCCAAAAAATAAACAGATACATGTGTATTTTCTTAGATCTGCTTCTTTTTTAGTAGCTCTTATACTCTTGATTTCTATCTGCACTAACCTCTTTTCCTATAAGATTTGAAAATTCCCTGAAGATTTCATGTATTTTCCTCCAGACTATTATCATCAGGACTTCAAGTGGCCAGCGACTTTCTCAATGTCTCAGTATTTCTGATCTAATTTTTATTAGCCCTGTCTTTACCAATGTTTTGTTATCATTACTCCTTATTTTGTAAACCGCTTTGTATCCAATGCCTGCATTAGATTTGATTTTCAGAGGCCATTTATCACTCCTGAGACAGGTCACAAAAAGATTGTTCTCAATAAAAACAATTAGAAATACCAGGCTTCATTCAGCTTCAGAATTCATCCTCTTGGAAGGGTGTGGGTAGAACATGTGTTTTCTGACCTTGACCAGTCTAACCTGGTCCTTAACTTTTGTGGCCTGTAGCCTCCTCAGCTTTACATTGCTATGGGAACAGATTCTCTACACAGAAAGCAGCAGGCACACCATCAAATGACATTTCATTCTTTCTTTAATGATCCGTTTCTTTGCTCTTGGAACAAGTCTGTAAAGATTACAAGTGTGTCTCAGGGGAAGAAAAAAAATAAAAGTATAGTAGAGCCAAAACTTGAGCAAGTTCACAAAGAATCATAAGGGGGTGGACGAGGTATTAGAATATAAATAGAAAGTACAGTATTAGCTCCAAACAAATGCTTTCAAAGTCTTTGTGTTCACTGACAGCTTCAGATATTTGATGTAAATGAATTTTTCCCTAGAAACAATGGAATCTGTAGCTTGTGGTGACAGTGTTTCTTTTCTAAACCTTGCTTTTCTTTTCTTCTCGTTCTTTTTTTTTTGTTGTTCCTGAGGTGAAAGCACAGCTAACTTAGGTATGTATTTGCATCAGAAAGACCCCCTAGCAACATCTCCTACTAGTCAGTGATCATTTTTTCATTATTTTAGGTACCTGCTTGTTTGCAATTTTCCTTTTTTAAGCCCCCTGTCCTCCTCTTCACAAGGCACAAACACAGTCACTGTCGCGCACAGAAACACAGAAACACTCAAATGATGATGGTGGTTGGTGTTGCCGTTTTCATCAAATATTTCAAAGTAAAGCCTATATTCGTACTGTCTGCCTTTCATGCCTGTTGAAATCCCATCAATTTGCGAGTCTCCTCATCTCCAGTAACGACACCTCCATTTGCTTAGATGCTTATGTCAGAAACGTGTGAGTAATTTCTGATACCTCCTCTGTCCCACAGAACCCTCAGCCCCATCAGTCATTAAGTCTTTTGGAATTTCCTTTTAAAATAAGCCTGGAATCTGCCTTCTCTTTTTCACTTGTTGCCGCTATTCTAGTCCCAGCGCTCTCCCTCGCCTGTCTACTGGGTCTCCCCTGCCCCTGCTGTGATTCCATCTGCATGAGAACAAGAATGATTTCCTGAAATTTGGGTAACATGCTCTTTGGCTGATTAAATGGCCCTTGCTCACTTCCCACTGTCCCCTACATTCTACAGTACTTCGAACAGACTCCAAAAATTCCTTACAGGACACACGGGAAATTGTAGCTTGTGCCCATTGCTTACCACTCCTCTCATTCTACTTTTCCTCTGGCTTTCTGGGATATATTCACACTGCCCTTCTTGTCCCAGGTAAATAACAAAGCTTTCTTCGCATTTCAGCCTGGAAAGTTCCTGCTTCTTCTTGTCACTTAATTGCTAACTAACCCTTTAGGACACTCCCTCAGAAGGGCTCTTCTTAACTCTCACAATTCCCTGTTAGCATTCTCTCCTATGACCTTGCATCTTCCTTAAGAACGACATTACACTTCTAATTATTTATCTGGGTGCTTAGATTTGTATCTCCTTGTTCACTGTTTATTCCAGACCTGGCCCAATGCCCGGCATATGGTAAATGCTCAATAAATATTTGTCGAATAAATTAATATTATGGTAATTGTATGCATGATCTCAGACCATTAACTGCATTGCTCAGCAAAATCATAAAAACTGATGAATTATATATCATTTTCTCCCAAAGTGTTTTGCGTGAGTTTCCAAATGAATGACCGTCCCTGTGGTCTCATCGCCATCCCCATGAGGCTCTCCCTTCTGGAACCCGCCCACCTACTTGCCTCTTTGTGAGCAGGTAGCGGCAGTGCCCACTGTGGGAGGGCGACTCCAAGGATGTCTGGAAACATGGCCCGAGTTTCTCTTCCACTAGCAATATCATGAGATCCTCAACTTGTTGGCTGAGAGCATTAAGAACTCCCTACAGCAAAATCGCTATTGAGGAGAAGTAACACGTCAGCCACTCTTGCCCGTTACTGCCATACCCCAAGGCAGAATGGTCAGCGGTCAGAGACCAGATGTCCGAGGGAAGGAGGAACAATATGGGACCATTTGTTTAAAATAGTTGTTGTAATACATTTTACTTTATTTTTTAATTTTACTTGTTGTTCTTGTACAATTTTCTGCCTTTCACTCCCATCCCAGCCCACCACCCCAGCCCTCCCCACCTCCCTCCCATTTCCACCCCCCTCTTAGTTCTTGTCCACGTGTCCTTTATACTTGTTCCTGTAAATCCTTCCCCTTTTCCCCTGAAATTCCCTCCCCTCTCCCCTCTGGTGACTGTCAACCTGTTCTCTATTTCAGTATCTTTGGTTATATTTTTGCTTGTTTGTTTGTTTTGTTGTTTAGGTTCCTGTTAAAGGTGAGATCATATGGTATTTGTCTTTCACCGCCTGGCTTATTTCACTTAGCATAATGCTCTCCAGTTCCATCCGTGCTGATACATGGGAATATTTTGATTGGGTTGAAAAAATATAAATACCAAGAAACATTAAAATATTCTCTTGAGGTCAGTGTTAAGGAATTTGGGTAATGTTGCTTCCTAGAGAAACCTGGGGGTGGGCTTTTAGGCACCTATAAGGAAACCAGACAAACCAAGGAATGTTGCAAATAGTGGTGGTGGACATCCGTGGGGATAAGAGTTTAGAAGACACATTAGCAAATTTTATTGCTCTCCACATATTGGCTTTGCCTGGCAAACTTTATTTTGACACTGAACGTTAAACTTTCCCTTGTTGTTTTGTGGAAGTCAGTTCTTTTTTTTTTTTTTCAATTATAATTTACATTCAGTATTATTCTGTATTATTTTCAGGGGTACAACATAGTAGTTACACAATCATATACTTTACAAAGTGGTTCCCCCAATGTTTTAAGTACCCACCTGGCACCATAAATAGTTACTACAATATTGACTACATTCCCTATACTGTACTCGACAGTCACATGACTATTTTGCAACTACCAATTTGTACTTCCTCATCCCTTCACCTGTTTTACCCAGTCCTCCAACCACCTCCCCTCTCTGTATCTAGCAGTCTGTTTCTATTATTTTATCATGTTTCTTAAGAGTCTACATGTAAGTGAAATCATGGTATTTATCTTTGTCTGACTTATTTCACTTAGCACAGCGATTCCACTTCTGGGTATATATCTGAAGGAACCCAAAACACTCATTCAAAAGAACAGAAGCATTTCTTTTTTGTTAAAGAAGAGAGGGAGGCTGGACTCTAAAGATGTAAAGGTGGGGAACGTGCAACTGCAGCTCCCCAGACTACCTGTGCTGGGTGGCGCGCCCACCTTTTACGTCTCTCTGCTTTGCCCCTCGTGCCTGCACCTCCGTGCTTCCATAGTGGCCCTTACTCCTGGCTTCCACACCTGGGATGACCTCACTTGGCGGGCCAGACACCTAAGTTTCTGACCCAGCCTGCTTCCCTGACTCCGACCTCCCCCCACTGAATACTTTTCTGGGAGGGCTTGCTTCTTGCATTCCTCTCCTGGGACTCCATGTTGACTTCTCAGAGTTTCTCAGTATAATGAACCTGATCCTCTTCCTACCACCTTGCCTCTGCAGAGTTGATAAAGCATTTTCAAAAACATTTTCTCATCTAATCAGAATAGCAATTTTGTGAGGAAACTGGGTCCCTTTTCAAACTAGGTTGACTTGCTCTTTTCTGTTTGTTTGGAGGTAATTATTGTTAACAGAATACTAACTGATTCTAATGAGGCAAATGATGCCCCCTTGGGCCAGCTGCCCATTTAAAATGACTCAAATGGAAAATAAGTAACATGAGAATGAAATGTTATAAAATCTCTCCAAACCACAGTCTTCAGCGTTCAAAAGCCACAGGAAGTGGGCCCAATGTTGAGAGAGATTTAAGAGGGTATTATGTTTATTGAATAGAAATGGTCTATTGGGAGCACTCAAGTGGTATCAAGGGCCTTCTCCAGGGCCTTCAAGTCTGGGGACGTGGCTTGAACGGGCACTCTGGTCGGAGTCTGAATTCGGTGTCATCATCTACAGCTGAAATGAGCTTCTGGTATTCGCCAGGTGTTTAAACTCATGCCAGCAAGTGACTCCAGGCTGTTTTGGCAAACGTGACACATTTGCCACTCTTCCCTCCCTGGGCTCAGGGCACGAAGACTGGGCGAAGACAGCCAACATTCCTGTCTGGTGATTTCATCACCAAAGGGACTCTGGCAATGACGCAGAAAAAGGCTTAGCGTACAAGCCCAGAGCAAAAATGGTATAACACTTAATGGGTATTTTCTCAGTGATTTCATATTCGAATCTATTCAAGTTCTCCTCAGGTTTTTAAGCAAACATAGCATTTTCTAAAATCCACCCTTCCCCGACAATTTCCATGTTCACCATCATTCTCCTCAAACTAAATTGTATTTATAGCACATATATACAAAGTTATTTTACATCATGAAAATCTACATGTAACCATGTTTTATGGTCAAAGGATTCTCCATGTGGTCTTTTTCTTTTGAGAGCCCTAATTTACACATATGCATTATTTGCCTGCCTTTTGGAGAACAGATTTTTTTTTTTTTTTTTTAGAAAACACGATGACTGAGTTTCACTGTGCGTGTGCATCCTTTGCATCTAAAAAGCACTTAGTGTATTTCATATTTAATATATTTATGTTATTCTTGGTATTGCCATCCACTTGCTGGTTTAAAGTATGAAGGTCAAATTCATCTGAGTTACTTTGCTATAAGTGGGTCATTGAGATTCAGGCAAATTAGGAGCTTGGAGGCATAGTGAGTCAGCAGCAAAGAAAAGAGGAAGAGAATTAATTTATTTCGGGACTGTCATATGGTAGATGTAAGGGCTGTCCTACATTATCTCATTTAGTCCTCACCACAACCCTGCGAGATAGGCGTTATTATTCCCGCTGAAGAGACAAGGGCTCAAAGAGATTAAGTGATTTGCCCAGGATCACGCAGTTAAGTGGCAGAGCTGAATTATAATCTAAATCTTTCTGTTGAGAGTCCATGGTTCTTCCACTATGAACCTGGACCCTTAGATCTGAACCAGGACTCTACCAAGATCAAGTATTTTCTTCAGTCTACCCTTTGGAATACAAAATCCTTTAAGGCACCTCCTACAGATGATGTTCAGTAGAAAACATACTGCTGTCTGTTCCCTGGTGGAGTTTGCTTTCTAACTTTATTCTGTTTCTTCCAGTTATATGTTCCTTGCTTTTCTCTAGATTTGCTCCAGAAGGTACATAGAGGAGGGCCGTGGGGCTCTGATTTGCTAAATCATGAATATCAAATCAGTGAGGAGCACCTCGATGTGTAACAGATGCACTTAGTAATGTCCCAGAAGTGCACAACTTTGGACTCCAGAGCTAACTGTGATCTCTGTGGTAGGTCTAGAAGACAGTGGTTTTCTGTTCCTTAACCCCCTCCTTGTGCTTAGCGCTAAAGAATCAACAGCCCCAGAGGGAAATTCTGGGTTCCTTACCAATGCAGTTTGGGTAGGGACATAAGGGAGAAGAGTGTCCCCCAAATTTGTTTTCACTTAGAGTTGGGCAGATTGTGAGCCTACAACAGATGTATTTTCCAAAATGGCAACAACAGTACCTCTCATCTGACATAACTCTTTTTATCCTGTGGCTTTAACATTTCTTCCACGGGGAGGTGGGCTCCACAGGCCCTCCCTGGAATCTGGGTTGACTGTGATATGGCAGAAAGGCTGCTCTGTGACTTCCAAACCTAGGTTACGATACAGCTTTGTTTGGCCTGGTTCTCACGGGATGCTTACCCTTGGAAATCGGCCCCCATGGTGCGAGGAAGTCTGAACAAACCACAGAGAAGTCCACATGGGGAGATCCCAGTGGAGAAGAACTAAATCCCTCGCTGCAGCTCTGGCTGAGCTTCCAGCTGACAGCCAATGCCAACTTGCCAGTCAGGTGAGTGAACCTTCTTGGAAGCAGATCAAAGATCCCTCAGCTCAGCCACCTCAGCTGATCTTCGTGGAGAAGATCAAACCTTCCCACAGCACACTGACCAACTTGCAGAAGTCTGAGCTAAATGAATGATTGTTCTTATTTTAAGCTACTAGATTTTAGGGTAGTTTGCAACTGGAACAGAAAGCAAGGTATAGACATCAGAATTGATGAAAAATCATTAAAAAGCAGCGCATGTATACAAACAGCCTAGAAAAGTAAATACTCAGGTATTATAAATCCCTATAATTAAACATAGAAGGAATTTTTAGTTAGTTATTTGCTTTTAAAGATGGAATTTATAAAATGTATATTTGGTTCAAAATGTCCAGTAAGCATGTTTAGTCAAAGAGTTTATCTTTGCTCATTTCTTTAAAAAATGCAACGTGTACTGAATTAGGCCATGGACTCTAGAGAGAGAATTCCGTGACAACAGAAAAAAAAGAGAAAAGTTGATACTATGGCATGTGATTTGCATTTAACACAATAATAATAATAATGTCAGTTTGGGATTATGTAATTCTGTCTTTTTAAAACCTCAACAATATTAAACTAGTTTTTTATAGCAATATTATATAACAGAAGGGTCCAGAACAGTGGTATCTTGCTTTCTCTCTCTCTGTTTCTCTCTCTCTGGGTATTTCCCTCCCTCTCTCAACAAAATGCTGAACACAGGAAATGTTATGATTTGTTTGTATTCAAGGAACAGTCCAATCTCAGACTAGACTGCGGTTATTCCCATAATGACTAGGAATGGGTGACATCATTATTTTAGATTTTTTAAAAATCAGTAGTACCCTGTGATAATTTTTCTCAATTAGGCAATTATTTCTCTAAAATTTTTGCATGTTTCTTTTTCCCTCCCCTCTATTTGCCATTTCTTTGGCTTTGGTTTCCCATTTCTTCATCTTGGTATCCCAGATGCCAGCCACGGTTCACTCTAAACTGGCTAAAATACCTCTCAAGTCATCCCAACCATTATGTTGATATTATTCATTAACTTCTTTTGAATTATCCTTACTATTTCCCACATTTATTTTCACAATAATAAACACGTATTAAAGGCTTACTATGTCTGAGTTATCTCAAGAATCTCTTTAGGGTTCTTAATTTTCTCTCTGCTTCTCTGTGTTTAGCACCCACCTGAACTTCAGCTCCTTGTTTTGCAACCTCAATTTTATTCCTTTACATGTCACTCAATGGCTTTTCTCTTACTCTCATTACCAACTTTATTAAAAATTATTTTTTAAATTGAGTCAACTTTGCTGGGGCTTGGAACTCTCCCAGGTAGCCACCTCATACTTATTCCTCTTTCTTTCATCAAACAGCACAGTTCTTTCTGTTTACCTTTCTTCCGCTTGCTCTGGCAATTACTGAAGTCATGCAGTAATTTATCTTGTATGCCCTGTCTCTCCAAGAGAGAATTTTCATTCTATATTTCTCCAAGACAGGAAGAGTGTCTATTGTTTTAAATTCTTCTCATTTGTTCTTTAATGTGGTTGGTGACAAAAGGATGTGACAAAACTTAACAAAATGGAAAAACAAATATCTTTATGATTAATCTGTCAAATTTGCAAATGAGTGCTACTCTGCATAGAAGAAAATAGATTATGGATATTAGAAATTGTGTGATGTAAATGTATTCATTTTAATACATCCCATTTTTTATTAACCTATTTATGTGTGATTATTCTAAACTCTTCAATATAATAGGTATATGTAAAAGAAGGTGGTTAATAAAAACACAATATTTTAAAAGGTAGATCAATAGCAGATATGGTACTTAATTCTTTAATATTTAAATTCTAGAATAGTTTTCAAGCTCTTCAGATTTGTTGATCCATAAAATAAAGTACTCAGATTCACATGAATAAATTACACTTTGGAAATTAGCAATAATAAGACAATGCAGAATGACGAGCTCTTGGATTCTATAAACTGACTATTTTTCATCACTTATAGATGTGGTTCACACAATTATCTTCCTCCGCTTCTCACCTTCTATGTTCTCATACGTCAGTGGGCTCCCAGCAGCCTTCCTGTTTCCTCTAGATTTGTATAGTTGCTTCCCAGGGTTGTTGAAAATGGTGTTGAAAAGGGGACAAGCATTGTCAGCTGGCGATGTTGATTGCTGTCCACAGCCTGCGAAATGAGGCAGACAGATCGTCTACCTGTGCTTAATGCTGGACCCCTGCCCCTTCACCTAAATGAGGTACGACATTCCTGCTATTGGCCGATTCCAGAACCTGGAAAACCATCTGAGTCAAACCACATCGATCACTTATCTAGTGAAAGGGGCACTTCAAGGGCAGAACTCCAAAACAAGATACGTTGAGCTACTTGTTTTTGAAATTCTCAGGTAACTGAAACTCAACTGGTTTCTTGGAGGGAGCACAAGGTGAAGCCTCATTTCTCGTGGCAGCTTTTCTTGGCATGAGCCCCTCTGCCGTGAGTCCCAGGAACTCAGTGCCAGGTCAGGGCTTTGGCAGGGTGGCTTCCCACTGTGCCTAGAGTAGGGTTGCAGGTAGCTCATCTGGAAGTACAGGCAAGACATTCCAAGTCGGTGCAATCTGCCTTGGACCACAGCACAACATTAAATATGATATCCAGAGGAGGGCTGGATGTAATGTCAGACTGAGAAATTGGTCCTTATGTCACATTAAAATTCGTGTAGTTAGACGAATTTGGATGGGTAGGGGAGCATAGTCATGTAGAACTGCACTGTCCAATTTGGTAGCCACTAGCTAGACAAGGCTACTGAGTACTCGAAATGTGGCTATTTTAAAATGAGATGTGCTATAAATAACAATTTAGTTCAAAGAAAAAAGTAGATAATATTTGCTATAGTGCATGCATGTTGAATGGATAATATTTCAAATATGTTGGGTTAAATAAAATATACCATTAAAATTAAAAATTCACATGTTTCTCTTTGTACTTTTCAAAATGTGGTTACTGGAAAATTTGAAATCACACGTGCAGCTCACACTTTATTTCATTGTGCAAGGCGAGTTTGGAGGTTTCTGGTAAGGCGGGCCTAGCTTTGAGTCCTGGCTCCAGCCCACTGATGTCATCTAATTTCTCTAAGTCTCAGGTCTTTTTGCATAATAATGGTTCACACCATGGTGTTTTTATGAGGATTAACTGAGATGATTTTGGTAAGGCATGTGGAAAATTACCTGGTACAAAATAAATACTTAATAAATTTTTAAATAAAAGCCTGAGACTAATATTCCAAAAAATCTAGGCTCTCCGATTACTAACCATTTATACATCATTGGAAAAGTTACTTTTTCTCTCTGTTTCTCAGTTTACTGACATACGAAATTACGGGTTTCTACAAAGTATTTTGAATTAAGTCATTCAAAACATTTGGTCCATCATGGTCACAAGACGTAAGTTCATCAGTGAGTTGTTGAGGTGTGTGTTAAGGGGAGACAGGGACACACCAGCGCATAAAACACTGTAGGAGATACCTGTCTATGTTCTGGAGACTTCCTTGTCTGCCATACCTATATTCTCAGTCAGAGCAGCCACGTCGATACATTGTGTCTGTTTCCTGGTCACAGTTAGTTTGTAGATGAGTGAGCACTTGTCCAAGTGGGGGCCCGGCCTTCCTGGGAACTGTGTTTGAGACTGGAAGGTTGCAAATCTTTTTGGTTTATTCTTGAGAGGAGGTGATGCCAACTGGAGAGTTATCAGCAGCACCCATTTCCATCTCTGGACTGGGAAGGAGAGATAGGTGGTCTGCACAGAATGAAGCCAATACACAGAGAGAAGCAGGACACAAAGGAAAAAGAGAGCGGCCATCCTGATTCTTTGTACTGCTGCAGTCTTGAATTCAGCTCATTCCTGAGAATGGGCTACGTCCCTGACCTGTATCGTAAGAGCTAGCCCCAGGCTCTTAAAACAAAGCAACACCTCCTTCTGCTGCTGTTAGTTTATCTGTGACCTAAAGAGTTTTAACTAATTTTAACATGGTCCTTGTACTTAAGCTTATGGTGTAATGGGGAAAATAGGCATTTAACACACTGTGTAAGGTGTTATGAGACAACAGAGAGGAGAATGAGGGCATGCCCGATGGGGTTAGAGAAGGCTTACAACCCAAGTAATGTTTGAGGTGGGTCTTACGAGAATGAAATGGGTCTTCCAGGTGGAGAAGGAAGGGTGGACATTTCTAGACAGAGGAAAATACAACTGTGAAGAGAGTGTCACATTAAAGAAACGACAAGTAGATTAGTTACTGGATGAAAGGATGTATTGCGATTTTTTAGGATCTAACTTTACTTTTAATGCTAAACAGTCCTTAGGAATATATAGGACAGAAAGGTAGGGAGACAAATAATGACCATGGAGTAAGGAGACTTAGCTTTTGTCCCACTGCTGACATGGATTAACTGTGTCAGGTTGGGTAATTTGCATTACTTCTTTGGGAGCTGGTTCCATTATTTGGAAAACGAGGAGGTGGATTACATTATCTCTATGGTACCTTGCAGTTACTTTACTCAAATAGAAAAACTTTGTCACTGCTGACTGGGATTGACTGTGGCAATTATATAATTTAGATATGTTTCATTTTCTGTCAAGAGTGTGATATGATACACGAGGTCTGTCCAGAAAAAATCCAACCATTGTTAATATAATGAGAGCTGTTTGTGTGACATTGGTGTAACTTGGCAGCCAAAGACAGTGGACAGGAATGCACATGTGTGAACAATGGCAACTTCACTGTACTAGTCAGTGGGGGCGGTAGGCACTGTTGAGTGAGTACGTGTACTGTGTGGCCATTGCATTCAAAATAACTGAGTGAAGAGAGCAAGAAATCTGCGTCAAATTTGGTGTTAAGCTTGAACCTTTCTCTGTGGCAACTGTTCAGATGACTCAGAAGGCCACAGCTGTGGGCAACTGGTGATTGGCAGCTTCATCACAACAATGCACCTGCTCATGCATCATGTCTCATTAAGAGTTTCTTGGTGAAATGTCAAATCACCCAGGTGACTCAGTTCCCCTATAGCCCAGATTTGGTGCCCTGCAACGTCTAGCTTTTCCCAAAACTAAAATCACGTTTGGGAGGGAAGAGATTTCAGACCATCAATGAGATTCAGGAAAATAGCACAGGGCAGATGATGGTGATTAGGAAAACTGTGTGAGGTCCCAAGGTGCCTGCTTTGAAGGGGACTGAGGTATAATTGTTTCATGTGCACTGTTTCTTGTATCTTTTTTCTCTTAAACCTAATCACTTAATCTTTATTAATATTTTGATGTATACCTAAAGTTTTTTTGTTTTGTTTTTAATTATATTTTATTGATTATGCTATTACAGTTGTCCCATTTCTCCCCCATCATTCCCCTCCACCCTGCACACCCCTCCCACCCACATTCCCTCCTTTAGTTCATGTCCATGTTTCATAAGTTCTTTAGCTTCTACTTTTCCCACACTATTCTTGCCCTCCCTCTATTTTCTACCCACCGTCTGTGCTAGTTATTCTCTGTACCTTTTCCTCCTCTCTCCTCCTCCCACTCCCCTGTTGCTAACCCTCCATGTGATCTCCACTTCTGTGTTCCTGCTCCTGTTCTAGCTGTTGGCTTAGTTTGCTTTCGTTTTAGGTGTTGTTGTTAATATCTGTGAGTTTGCTGTCTTTATACTGTCCTATTTTTTATCTTCTTTTTCTTAGATAAGTCCCTTTAACATTTCATATAATAAGGGCTTGGTGATGATGAACTCCTTTAACTTGACCTTATCTGAGAAGCACTTGATCTTCCCTTCCATTCTAAATGACAGCTTTGCTGGATAGAGCAATCTTAGATGTAGGTCCTTGCCTTTCATGACTTGGAATATTCCTTTCCAGCCACTTCTTGCCTGTAAGGTCTCTGTTGAGAAATCAGCTGACAGTCTGATGGGAACTCCTTTGTAGGTGACTGTGCCTTTATCTCTTGCTGCTTCTAGAATTCTCTCCATTTTAATCTTGGCTAATGTAATTATGATGTGCCTTGGTGTGTTCCTCCTTGGGTCCATCTTCTTTGGGACTCTGAGCTTCCTGGACTTCCTGAAAGTCTATTTCCTTTGCCAGATTGGGGAAGTTCTCCTTTCTTATTTGTTCAAATAAGTTTTCCACTTGTTGCTCTTCCTCTTCCCCCTCTTGTACCCCTATAATTTGGATTTTGGGATGTTTAAAGATGTCCTGGAGGTTCCTAAGCCTCTCCTCATTTTTTTGAATTCTTGTTTCTTCCTTCTGGT
Organism: Anoura caudifer; assembly: GCA_004027475.1. Lineage (NCBI taxonomy): Eukaryota > Metazoa > Chordata > Mammalia > Chiroptera > Phyllostomidae > Anoura > Anoura caudifer. The sequence continues at coordinate 73,071 of PVKU01002232.1, read as the reverse complement.
CCAGTCCATTGATTTGAGTCCCAGTTTTCCTCCCATCACTATTGGTTCCCTGTGCGTTTTTCTTCATTTCACTTATTGTAGCCTCCATTTGTTCCTTTAATTTGCAACCAAAATCAACCAGTTCTGTGAGCTTTTTGATCACCAGAGCTTTGAACTGTGCTTCTGAAAGGTTGGCTACCAGTGCTATGAGCTCTGCATCTAATAGGCTGACCACCTCCTGGTCGTTCAGATGAATTAGCTCCAGGGCCCGGTCTGTTCTCCCTTTTGAGCCATCCTTGTTTTTTTTTTTGTTGTTGTTTTGTTTTGTTTTGCTTTTTGTTCTGTTTTTGTCTGGTCGCAGCTGTTACATAGTGAGGGGCGGAGCCTTAGGCATTCACCAGGGCGGGGCAGCCCAGTCGCTGGGTTGTGATGCTGGATGTGGGGGCGGGGTCCGAGAGGGAACAATGGCGCTTGCTCCGCTCTCTGCCAGATTTCACTTGCTTCCGCCACTTCCCCCAAGCAAACTGGACCCTTCTGGTGCTGATTCCCGGGTGGGTGACTCTCCCCAATGACCTCTGCTGTGAGGCTGGGACTCCCTCCCGGCACCTCAGCCCCCACAAGTGTTTTCAATCGGTGCTTTTAGGCTTCACTTCCCGGCCCTGGGGCCCTGCGTCGCACAGTCTGTCTTGCTGCCCGTTTTCGCCTGGTTTATCTGTGCGCAAATATGTGTCTGCGGTCATCCACCTTGTGCGCCCCGCCTGGCCTCCCTGCGTTCAGCAATGCCACCACCTGTGCACCTGGGGTGACTGCGCCCCAGGACCACCAGCGGCTTATCCCGCCGTGATCCGACTCCGCTGGCCACTGACTCCGCCCTTCTTACCGGTCTGGGTGAATCGTTGTCGGACTTCTGTATAATTCAATTTTCTCTCTGTCCTGTTTTTTTTTTTTTTTTTGGTTCTATATTTTTGTTTTCCTTAATCTTGGCTGTGAGAGGAGGTGCAGCATGTCCAGCTATGCCTCCATCTTGGCTGGACGGTTTCTTGTATCTTGTATCTTCTTCAATAGCTGCCTGTGTTTTTTCATAGCACATGGCTGGATACTTTCCGGACAGACCTCACATGATACATTGAAGAAGTTTTGGCCCAAAGAATTATTTCATAAACGAGGGAATCATGAAAGTAATTTTTAATAATTAGCATCATCCCGAAGCTGATCTAGGTATAGGCTTTCAATGCTTCACTTTCTTTACCTATGTAATAGGGCCAAAGAAATCTGTGCTAGATCCAGGTATTGCAAAGATAGTGACTGATAGATAGAGTTCTGTGGAGGAAAAAATCATTCCTATTTAAATATGAAAAACAAAAAATATTCCCTGTGAGGATGTCTCTAAGAATGCTTTTTAAAAATTTATAGCTATACAAAAGTGTTATAGAGATGGTAATAGGAATGACAGGTTTGCAAAAATCACAGCATGTTTCTTTCATGTGTATCTTTTAGACATATTCCCTCACACCTGTCTTTGGATATCGGAAAAGGGAATTCTTATGCTTTCTTGCTACTTAGCTTCGACAATCTTTTGGCAACTTAGTTTTTGGAGTTTCCTCTGATTACATCCAAGGACAAGTAGTCCATGGGAGTAAGCGACACCCAATGTCATTCGCTGGACACATTCGGTATCGGGCACAGGTGTATTTGCCAAGGGGAATGGGCTCCTGGCCAAGAGACTGGGGATGGCAGACACAGGTGAGGCTGAATGATGACGTCATTACAATCCGACCAGTGAGGAGGAGGATGGGTAGAAAAGGGAGCTGCGCATCTGCCGTGGCTGTGATGTGTCTAGCTTTCTGCTCACTGCGTTCTTATGACATCTTTCAAAATATGTAGATGCTGAAGTTTGGTTTCTCCATTGGCAAGATATCATTTTTAAAATCATCGTTACCAAGAAATCAACTAGCATACCATAGTGTATAATGAAATTGCCTGTCCACCAGTCTCATTCTTACCACCAGAGTCCCTTTCTCAGGGAATTTGTCCACATAAATTGCTTGATCCTCAGATGAATGAAATGTTAAGCGGACCATGATATTCCCTCTCTGCCACGCCAGGTAATTGAACCGAAAGTATGAAAAGTTTACAGTATATCACACTTTAAACTTTTTCAAAGTCTATTTGCATGTTATTACTTATTAGAAATTATTTTCAGCTGAGTTAATCTTATTGGTCTAGTGTGGTCACAGTTAGTAGTAGAGATGATTTTTAAGTATGACTATCTTTGAGAATATGGACAAAAACTAATAGAATTGAATTAGAGGAAAGCAATTAAGGACTTATGAGATTAATTTGAGTTTATATTTAGACAAAATAAATAGAAGCATGACAAATTGGTAGATGACAAACTTTATAAATGTGATTTCTACCAGTTATCAAAGTCTAGAAATACATGCAAATTTTTTTAAATGTTTAAATAAACAATGGGTAATAGTCAAAGAAGGGAACAATTTTAAGAATGTTAGAAGCTAAATACAATGTTAATGTTAGTAGTTAAATACAAGGCCTGATCCATGAAAACAATTTTTAATTGAAGTACAATTAACATGTAACAATATATTAGTTGTAGGTATAGAACACAATACGCTATTTGTATATATTGCTGGGTGATTACCATGTGTGTAGTTGATATCTGTCACCATACATAGTTGTGAAATTTTTTTTCTTGTGGTGAAAACTTTTATGATAGACCCTCTTGCAACCTTCCAATATACGACACAGTGTTATTAACTAGAGCAATCATGCTAAACATTATATGCCCTTTACTTATTTATTGTATAACAACTTCCAATTTGTACCTTTAGATCCCCTTCACTCATTTTGCTCACCTACTGGAAGACAATTTTTATGCTCGTGTTTTTGTTGTGAGATAATGATTACGTAACAAATACTTTCTACCAACCTGTGCTTGGTTGGAGCAAACATCGCAGGATAACTGCTAGTGGGTGGGGGGAGGTTGCGGGGAAGGGTTGGGCAACAAGAAAAAGGCGCTCACGGACATGGACAACAATGTGGTGATTGCTGGGGGAGGGGGTATTACGGAACTAAATGGTAATGAAAACACCCAACAGTCTTCAGCAATGTGTTGCTCTCCCTGCTGAAAAAGGACCTGAGTGACCCCTCCTCAGGAAAACAAGGGAAGGGATTCCTTTACTGGTAGAAATTTGGCTTAATAACATCTAAGACCCTTGGGAGCTCAATGAATGAGGGAAAAAGATAAATCGCCATGAAAGTTTATAAAAGCACAATACTTTCCATTTTGAGCTCTGTCCCCACCACTGTCTCCCCTGGTCGGTCACCCTGCTGCCCACCCAAAGTCAGTAAGGGAAGCAACTGCTGAGAGCACTTCACCTAAGACAGGTGAAGGTTTCACACCACAGGTCACTGCTGCTTTTCCCTTAAACCACAAACAACGTCTCCATTCAGAACACTTCATTCACAGAAACTCTGACGCCTCAGGCTCTGAGATAAATTCTGAGTGAAAGAGGAAGGGAAGGAGAAACAGAGGGAGAGAAACAGCAATGTGTGGTTGTCTCTCGGGCACCCCCTACTGGGGACCTGGCCTGCAACCCAAGTTTGTGCCCTGACTGGGAATTGAACCAGTAACCCTTTGGTTCGCTAGCCGGTGCTCAATCCACTGAGCCACACCAGCCAGCACTAACATCTTAATCTCCATACTGTCTCTACAAAGCTGTTCACCTCCAGGAATAGAGCTAGGCCTCCATTCTTCTTTAGGAAATGGTCGCGATGATGATGGCTTCCTCTGCACAATCACTGTGTTGTACATTTATCCCATATTACCTCACTTTCTCTTTATCAAGGGGAGAGAATTTGGTCTTGGGCGAGAAAGAAACCTGTTAAATACGGTTCTATGAAGTAACCCATTCAACTATTTCCAGAATAATTTTGCACTACCCAATTTAAAATGTAAAGTCCTTACTGATATTTCAGAACTGTAAAGATATCGTTAACCGTGACCCCCTCTTTTTTGCACAGAGGATAAAACTGAGAACCAGAAAAGTCGAGGGACCTGCTAAAGGCCATTCGGCCAATCAGTGGCCGGCCGCACGCAGACCTTCTGATGCCGGCCCTGTGTCCATACATCTAGCTTCGTGTCCGAGGGGACTGCGGTTGACTCACTTTGCCAGATTCTAAGTGGAAAGTGAGTATCGTAACAAATGTTATATGGGTGTTTGTATGTTTCTTAGCTTCTTTTTAAAGTTCATTTCAATCTGTATAACATACTGGCAGCTGAGTAAAGCATGAGGCATGAAGAAAATAAGTGCTTCTGTATTTAAGCACGTTGCTGTAGAAGTTTCTCGGTGAAAGTGCAATCATCAACCTCCTAGCAGTTGTTAGCAAAATAAGAAAAAAAGATTAACTTAATTCTGTATTATATATACACGATTCTCTTTGAGGTCACCCAGGCTTAATCCCATCAACATAAATATATGTATGCAGATTATCATATTCATAAATTGGATTTTTTAGGACCATGTGAAACTCAGATGGAAAATTTCCTATATATGCCCCCCCAAAAAAGTTTCCTAGTCTGTGCAGGTTGAAATCAATAAGGAAGTATTGTGAAATCTAAATCATGACATCTCTAGACAATATAATGAATAAGTGTACAGAAATGTGTCCTAGCTTCACCTTTTATTTTGATTGGTTCATTCTTCATTATACCTGAATGAGTTACCCAGTTCCCCAAGTGGAAATTTCTTACTGTGGGTCCATCTTCTGTAAGCAGCCTTGGTAAACATTTCTCCTGACTCAGAAAACACACATAAGATGACCTTCAAATCAGCGACGCACTCCCAGTACGCAAATTCCCCCGAGGTAGCTGAAACTTCACCCTTCTTTTCTTGTATTCGAGAAAGCGTATCTGATCACTTTTTGTTCTATTTCTTTAAAAAAGGATGGGATTTGGTGGGGATTGCATTAAATCTGTATATTACTTTCAGTAATGTGGACATTTTAACTATGTTGATTCTTCCAATCCATGAACACAGAATATCTTTCCATTTCACTGTGTATTTTCAAATCTCTTTTAACAATGTTTTATAGTTTTTAGTATTATCAGTCCTTCACATCCTTTGTTAAGTTTATTCCTAGGTATTTTATTCTTTGTGTTGCAATTTCAAAAAGAAATTTGCTTGTTCATCTTTTTTCCCCCTGAAATTTCATTGTTAGTGTATAGGAATGCAGTGGATGTTTGTACATTAATTTTGTATCCTGAAACTTTACCCTATTTGTTTATTGTTTCTAATAGTTTTTCTTTTGCTGGAGTCTTTAGGGTTTTCTACATAGAGATTTATATCTGCAAAAAGTGACACTTATTTCATCTTCAATTTGGATGGAGTCTTTTATTTCCTGCTCTTGCCTGATTGCTCTAGCAAGGACTTCCAGGACTACGTTGAACAATAGTGGTGAGAATGGACATCCTTGTCCTGTTCCTGATTTTACAAAAAAAGCTCTCAGTTTTTACCAGTGAGTATAATATTACCTGAGAGTTTGTCACATCTGGTCTTTATTATGTTGAGGTAATCCCCTTTGATACCCATTTTATTTAGTATTTTAGTCATAAATGGATGTTGTATCCTATCAAGTGCTTTTTCTGCACCTATTGATAGATCATGTGAATTTTATCCTTTCTTTGGTGAATGTGCTGTATTACATTGGTCAGTCTGTGTATGTTGAATCATCCTTGTGCCCCTAGAATGAACCCCACTTGATGGTGATGTATTGTTTTTTATTGTATTGGTATATTCAACTTGCTAGTATTTTGTTTAGGATTTTTGCATCTGTATTCATCAGAAATACTGATCTACAGGTTTCACATTTTGTTTTTTTGTTTGTTTGGGGGTTTTTTTGGTGTTATCTTTGCCAGGTTAAAAGAGGAAATACTGCCACTTGCAATGACATGGATGGACCTTGAGAATATTATGTTGAGTGAACTAAGTCAGTCAGAAAGGCTAAGAACCATATGATTTCACTTTTATGTGGTGTATAAAACTGGAACTCATAGACACAGGCGTTGTATGGTGGTTACGAGAAGGAGAGGGGATCGGTCAGTAAAGGGTAAGGGGAGGCAAATATATGGGGATGGAAGGTGATTTGACTTTGGATGTTGGGCACACAGTGCAATGTATGGATTATGTCTCACAGAATGCACACTTTAAACGTGCGTAATCTTATTAACCAATGTCACTCCAATCAATTTAATAAAAAGATTGCTCTTTAAAAATGAAAAAGAAAGTATATCTACACCAAAGTTTTATTTTTAAAGTAACAAATTAAGTTGCCTCTCCACGTCTATCTTCCTTTCTTCCTTCCTCTCTCTGTCCCTCCTTTTTTCTTCCTTTCTTTCTTGCATTATCTATCATCTGTCTATTATCTATCTATAAATAATCTAAATAGCTACCTATTCATCAGTCATCTATTGTCACCATCACTACCTCATCATCTATCATTGTTCTTTCTGCTTTCAAGTATTAGCATATCAACTATTATATAACTCACTTCATAATTGATCAGCTACATCGCTGTATGGAGACGACGCCGGTAGGGATCGGCGTTTTTATAAGTTAATCTGAATAGTGTACTTGTATACGTGTGAGAGGTAATGGTAAATATGACTATTTTATCTTCTGTCGATTCAGAGGCTCTTGAGTCCCCGAGAACACTGCAGCGCACACTCCTGTACACTTGTGGATGGTTACTGGGCTGGTCTTTCCATCCCAGTAAAGTGGACTGAGCAAGAGTTTGAACTTGGCCACCTACCAGTAGTGTAACCCCGGCTAAATCACTGTTCCTTTCTTCATTGCTTCCTCGTCAGGAAAATGAGGAAGGGTGCTGTGAGGACCGAGTGAGATAATGTGTACTAAGTGCTTCCCAAATTCCTGGCACACAGTATGCACTTAATAATAGCAACCATAATAGTGATTATCACATTATTCTATTAACTCATACCAGGACGTAATCAGTAGGTAGCCAAACAATGATTTCAGATTTTGTTTCCCGCAAAGGCGAGAAGGTCAAAGTGCAGGGTAGAGCAAGCAGGTGTCCACCCCTCACGCCTGACCGTAAGGATTGTCATGTGAATGCCAAAAGAAGTTCCAAAGGGTATTCTTCCAAAAGCAAACTTGCTTCTGTAGGTCACACCTGAGGGAGTCGCAGGCATACACAATCCCCTTTCTATAATACTGCTTGTTGTATTGATTGGTTTTACTAGCTTAACCTTTTTGAGTCTGTTACTCTTTCATAAATGTTGTTAGTGTTTGGTATACTAGATGTTAAATGGATAGCACAGTATATTGATTCTGAATCTAATTCTGGTTTCCAGGGTCTTGAGAATAACTGAATCTGGCATTTGTAGCATTCCAATACTGCATGAGAATTCTCTAAAACATTTCTGACTGAAAAAAAAAAGACATTATAAGCACATTTAAAGAGTTCCTTGTAAAAATTAAATCTATGCAATATTTTTTATTGAAGATATCATTAGGCAGCATTGAGGAACTAAATTTATTCCGATAATCATTACAATGATGAAAAAATTCCCTGCTTCAATAAATTGATTTATGCTTCATTTAAATGTACAGAGTAGTTCCAATATAATTTCTTATTAACTCTAATGACGAATTTTAAAGTAGCATGACTCTGAAATAAAGATGAAAATTCTCCATACAACTTATTGCATTTAAATGGATTTAATATTTAATATTTAAAAAATCATTTGATGTAAATAGCCATCATGAATCACTGCAAATATACTAAGATGTAATTAAACGCTTTTTTCTTTTTAAATGCATCTACTTGTTTCATAATAAATTATTTTTGTACTCTTTCTTCTTTTAAGCTGCACTATTAAAATTACTTTTAATTGTGAAATAGCATCGACTGAAATTCAGTGAATTTCTAAAAATATCTTCCTTTGGACAAATTCAAAATAACTACATTATTGCTTACCATTGGCTTTTATGTTGCAATTGTCTGAGCCGTGTTAGTAAACACTCAGGTCTAAGACAGAGGGAAAAGATAAAACTTGCAGAGGGGCAAGATTCTGTACCTTTACAGCCTACAATAGATAAGATTGTGCACTCAGAGAAACCACTCAGTGACCATGTTCTGTCCTTAACATTTTCTGTCTAATAATGAATGTCATTAGCCAGAAGTAGGGACAGGCTTTGCATGGTTCCTCCTGGCTAGATCCTGACATCAGGCCCCTCGGAGGTCAGCAGCGAGCACCGCTGCCAGGGGGTGTGGGAGTCCCAGGTCTGTGCTGTGGCACCTCGAAACCAGAGCATGGAAAGTCAGTTAGGGGTGGTCCCGCAGGCAGGCCAGGGAGTGGGTGCTGTGAGCGGATTCTCTCTCAGCCTTAAAAGAATGTGACTGAGATTCACACACATGCACAGGCTCTAAGAAAGAAAAACGGAGTCCCGGGACAATCTCTCCTCTGTACTCCGTAAGCACAGATAGGTTTTGAATGTATTCTAAGGCATCAGGAGAGCAGTATGTCTGCCTGAGGTCAGGCCGTTCTAAAAGCACTCGGCCCTTGGCTCTATGAACTTGGTTGGTAGCAAGGAGTCTTGAAAGAGCAGCCGGAAGACCCAGTTAAGTTTCAGTCACTGACAATAACTTGAAGACCTCAGTTTTCCCATCTGCTATACAAGAACCATGCTAATTTGCTGACAGATTCTTGGGGTTCACAGAATAGCCATATAAATTAATGCTGGTAAAGGTAGGGTAAGTACCTAATCTTGTCATCTAAACCAGGACAACTTTGAGACAGAAAGAAGGAGGCGCTGGTCATTGTACTGGGGCAGTATATGTAACCAGGACTGTCTTGGGCAAACAGGGACATATGTCCACTCTAGGTGAACTTTTACAACTAGAAAGAATTGTTCAACTATAAGATCTGGTGTTGGTGGTGGTGATGGTATCTGAAGCATAGCTTCCAAACCCAGTTTGATGAGGTACAGTGAGCTTTTCTCTGACATCATGGGAGGAAGTGCAGCTGGCCCAATGTGTGACACTTACAATGGAGTACACGTGCTAACATGAGGTTGGCATTTCTAGAGAAGAATTTCCTAACTGAAATTTTTTAAAAAATTGAAATAGCTGTATATCCCAAAGCCTATAGAATAGTTTTAGATTAATATATACTGCTTCCAAAGCAATAACACACAAAGTTCCTTTATATTTTTTCCTTTTTAAAACCAGCATTTTGAATCCTGTAATCAGAAATGGTGGGTAAGGATGACTTGTATTTTCACAGTTTAATGGAACTCATAGAGAAGAAAGGCTGTACGCTATTCTTCAAGCTTATTGTCATAGTTATTATTAATTTTGCAAAGAAAATGAGTCTATTGAGTTGAATAATCCTGATGTTTACTTAGAGAAAGTAATTTTGTATTATTACCAAACTATCTTTTCTCTGTGTCTCTATTGTGCTTGGAGAAAAGAGAATAAGGAGGATAAAAATATCATGTTTTTGCAATTGTTTGATGTTACTCCAAAGATGAAAAGCATTATTTGTTGAAGTTTATATTATTTAATCAACATTGTGCAAGGTGAAAAATTCAGATAAGCTATAGTGAAGTTGGCTTTTCTCTTTCCAGAAAATTATTATAAAAGAGTTATTCTTTTATGGCATTTTAGTATTAAGCTGGTTGTTAGAATCAGTGCTATCAGGAATTTTACTAAATAATGGACTAACTGGTTATTGGAACTTTATTTCTAAGAATCCATAGATGACTTATATTTCAAATTATCTCATTTTACATAAGGAATATACTGTTTTCTGACCACATACAGCAGGACGGCATCGACAAGAATAATTGCCTCAGCATATATGGAGTAAGGACTAATAAGAACAAGTTACATTACCAAATGCCAGAGAGATGACATTCATTTTCATCTCAAATTTGCAAAATGGTGGAATTGCAAACTTGCAAAATTTTGGCGGAACTACAAATTTGCAAAGAGGTGGAATTACAGACTTTTAAAAATTAAAATAATTAAAAATCATTTGAAATGACATATAATAGAAATGCTAAGTTCAAAACCGAAGAAACTCTGCTAATTTCTAGGACTCAGTTTTTCCTTTGATGTATCAGTATGAAAACTCTTCCTCGGTCGTATCTGAAACAAGGCTAGAAGTGTAAGAGCTGTTACTTGAATCGTGCAAAAGCTCTTGGTCCATCTTTAAAAAGGCAGTGCTTCACTGACATCTGAAATTTTTAAAAAGGGGGTGGTTATAGCTAACCACACCTTTTATAAATGAGAACCTTTTTGTAAATGGGCACACTGAGTGCCTTAAATAATGGCCAATATTGAAACGGGTTTTCTATAGTAAGTCATACACTGTATATTTAAAGGCTTATCATCTCATATTGTTTCTGAAAGAAGAAGGAACCCTGTGCATACTAAAATAAGTTTATTTTAAATAAAAAGGACATAGAGTAAGATATAGAACATAGTTTTATGGCTTTGGTCACCTTTGAGATTTTGTTAGCATCAGCAATACTCATAATAAAAGTGGATTTTACAGTTTTTCTTCAATTCAACTTCATTATGCCATCAGTTCATGTAAATGATCAGTAATATATCTTATAATTTTTTCATATATTGTGAATTTTAACACACAAATACAGCATATTATTGAGAATATGTCCTATTCACAGATTGTATTTTTTATATTTCATGCTCATAATTTTAAAAGCTTGAAAGTTCAACATCTCATAGTCTGAAAACCAGTAACACTAAAATTATATTAAATTTAATTTTTATGTAGAGCCCTTTATTTATTTTTTAAAACATCTGGCCATTGTAAGAAAAAAATGCTAATTTTTGAATAGCAGCAAATCCAGATTCACAGTCTTATCTGTATTTCCTTACGTGCCTGTTGGCATTTGTTGAGAACTTACGGCTGAAGGGCCCTGTGCTTGGTGTTTGCTCGGGGAGGATCCAGTGATTCTAACCGAACTCTACAAGGTTCATCGATGACTATATCTCCTTTAGTAGAAGAAGAAACTAAAACTCAAGGAGGTCCAATAAGTTGCTTGAGCCCCACATGTATTAAATGTCGGAGCTTGCGGGAGCCAGACAGCCTGATTCTAGTACCTGAGTATTTGACTACATACACTAGGGGCCTTCTTGCAAAACCCAGTTGGGCCCAAGAGCTGGTTGATCAAGAGAAAACACTTCATGAGAAGAATCATCAGAAACATCATAGACATACATGCATAAGAACCTCTCATTTAAAATACACAGTCATTCACCATTTCACTTATTTTATTTTACCTTGGAATGAAAGCATTTTCTCTGGCAATAGACCTGCTGACTGAAATTCCACAGACTTTTCTTGCGTAAACCATATTCATACTGTATTTTTCACAATCTTGAGTTTCAGTGTAACGGGTACAAAAACATTTATAAAGGAATATAAGTGAATCCCTATTCTAGATTCTTACAGTTTTGTTTCCCATGTTTTATAGTTGTCTCATCCACACCTAAGTACACAGCAATCCGTTCTCTTAAAAAGCAATTTGTCTTTATTCAGTTGACTATTCACCATTTTTATCTTCTTAAGGAAAACTCTCTTTGCCTACTTATTTTATATATTTAATTGTTATAAAATTACAGTACCTGCTACTGGCACAAACAAGACTAGAAGCAAAAATAATATGCCTTAGGAAATTATACAGCTCAGCTGGCGTTCCACATCCCCCAGGACATAAGTCTGAATGGTGTAAAGAGGGAACGATGACTCTCCACTCTCCTGCTGGCTGTAGGTGGGCTGCAGCGCCCTCTTGCTCTTTGCGTGGTACTCCTAGAGTAACTGAAGGAAGGAAGGTGTGTAACTGCTAAGTAGGAAAAAGGTCATGTCAGGATTATATACTGCCCCTGTGTAATAATATGTAAGTATTGTGATTATAACATGTACTCTGTAAAATTTAGGGGGACAAAAAAAACAAGAATTATCTTCTGGAGGGCACCCCTTGTAAATACAGGCTTCCCCTGCTAAGTGAGTGTTCTAGGAACCCATCTGTGTCAGTGTGCCAGCTGGTGTTGTTGTGAGAGGCTGCGTTTCGCTTCAGTGAATTTTTTTTTAAGATTCTTTTCCATGTTTGCCCATTTTTATGATGGGTGATTTACCAGCGAGCCTGCTCACACTGCACTGAGTGTTCAGCAGCTTTTGACCAAAACAGCATGATCCTTGTGCCCCACCCTCCCTATTCACCTGGTGTCACACCGAGCAACTTTTTGTTTCCCGGGATGAAAAAGTCCTCAAAAGGAAATGTTTTGCCAATGTAGAACAGGTGAAACAAAAAAGGGCAGAAATGCTAAAAAGCATCAAAATTGGTGAGCTCAAAAACTGTCTTTAGCAGTAGAAAAAATGTCTCAATAGGTATATTGTATCAAATGAAGAGTACTTTGAGCCCTAGCTGGTGTGGCTCAGTGGATTGAGCACTGACCTGTGAACCAAAGGATGGCTGGTTTGATTTCCAGTCAGGGCACAGGTCAGGTCTCCAGTAGGGAGTGTGCTAGAAGCAACCACACATTGATGTTTCTCTCCCTCTTTTTCTCCTTCCCTTCTCCTCTGTCTAAAAATATAAATAAATATTTTTTTTAAAAAGAATACTTTGGAAATGACTACAGTTTAAACATGCAGAAATAAATGCACAATTTTTATAGATAAATTCCAGTTTGGGGGGTCTCCTCTCATATACATATATTTTAAATATTTAGAGCAATTTTCATGTGTGTTCCTATTTTCCTAAAAGTATTCTATTCAAGTACAAAAAACATGTTGCAAAAGTATTAAAAGCTAAAATGATACAACTAATGTTTCTTTATTCAAGCCGTGATGTCTTTGAACATAAAAATGTTTAGCAGCCTATTACGAAACAATCTTTTATGCCATATATTATATTAAAATGACATGATAGTTAAAACATATTTCAACTAAGGTATATATTTTTGACTCGATAAAATAATTTGAAACATGTCAACTCAGAACCAATAATGCTGATTATTTCAGTAAAAATAAAATAGAGGCATTTTCATTCCAATAAGAATATGCCAGGCCTGAAGTCGCACCTTCCCATGCATCTAACGGTATTCTCATTTTATCACAGTTTAAAAATCCACACCTCACATCTTCTGTTACCTTATATGGATGGTGCTAATGACACACATAGTAAACCTTCTATTAGCCTTGTAGCTGAAGAAGATTTGTTTAATTTCAGCTGTCAAATAATGTGGAATAAAAAAACAACCATTCTGATAACTCTAGGAGTTAAAAGAAAATGTTTCCCAGACAGCAATAATTTATTGTGTTCTCTACAAGAAGAAAGTTAAAAGTGCAGAAAAATGTGCCCATTTGGGAAGCTGGATGACTTACTGTTCTGAGTGGTTTAAAAAAAAAAAACTTTTCCAAAGCAGGTAAAAGAAACTAAAAGTTTACGAACGGTGTGGTTTTTTTCTTAGTACATGTAAAAGGAATCATTCCTTATGATGTTTCACGAGTTATTTTCTCGGTGATTTAGGTGATAAGGCCAGAGCCTTCATGAATGGGATTAGTGCCCCTATACGCAAGAGCCCAGAGAGCTGCCCCTTGCACCATGTGAGGACAAGAAGACGGCCCTCTATACCCCTGGAAGTGGGCTTTCACTGGACCCTGAAATCGCCTGTACCTTCATCTTGGATCTCAGAACTGTGAGAGTTAAATTTCTGCTGTTTATAAACCACGTGGTCGAGAGTGTTTTTGTTAGAGCAGTCCAGGCACCCTAAGACAAAACTCCAACCCATGTCTGTATGTACCAGCAGAGAAGACTGGCAGAATGGCCATCAAAATGCATTTGACAACGGTTACCTCTTGGGGATGGAGCCAGATCACAGGGAGAGAGAGTTTCATTCTTTACTCTCTGCATTTCAAAGGGGAGACAGAGAGAGAGAGAGAGAGAGAGAGAGAGAGAGAGAGAGAGAGAGAAAAGTAATGATAGAAACATGGGTGCTTTTTGTATTCTATTTTTGGCTTTTATGTATTTTCTATATTTTCCATAATGCACATATATTAATTCTATTTCATAAGCAGAAAGCACAACGTAAGGCTTCCAGGAATCCATCACCAAGTGCAGTAGTTTTGAAGATTTTTTAAAAGTGAAGGTACCTGTTTACATCTGTAGGTTGTTAAAGCTTATACCGGCCCCGGAAAATGTTGCTCCCCAAGAGGGTAGTGAGACTGGAGCTCAGTGCGAGAGGAGGCTAAGCCTTGCCTGAGCCTTTGTTCGAGGATAGACCTGGCCACACAGTTTTCGTTTCTGAGTAGGCTCTCCCTCTAGGGCTTTCTGCCTGCATTTATGTTTTTAATGCATCTAAAAATTCCTGTTCATAGCTTGAGGTGGAAATCCAGCTTCATTTTTCTTTCAACTTTAGTTTTTCGAGGTATAATCTACATACGGTACAATTTACAGTGTGATGAGTTAGGCAGGCATGTACTCTCTACCACCAAAGTAAAAATACAGGCTATTTGCCTCATCTCAGAAAGTTCCCTCATGACCCTTTGTGGTTTATTCCCTCTGCTATACTGCTAGCCCTGGGTAACAACGGATCTGATATCCATCCCTATAGATTTGTATGCCTTTGAGAGAGAGAGAGAGAGAAAGAGAGAGGCAGGGAGGGGGAGAGAGAGAGGACATTGATGTGAAAGAGAAACATTGATCAGTTGCCTCCTGTATGCACCCCGATGGGGGAATAGAACCAGCAACCTGTCCATTTATCAGGCCAAGCTCCAACCAACTGAACTATCTGGTCAGGGCTGACTCTAGCTTCTTTACTTAGCAAAATTTTTTTGAGATTAGACCATACTGTCGACTTCATATCACTAACTTTTTCCTTCGAATTGCAGAGCAGGACACCATTGCACAGCTGTACCACCACCATTTATCTACCCACTCACCCACTGAGACATTGAGTTGTTCCCAGTTTTTGGCAATGATGAAAAAGGTATTGTAACAAATATCTTCATAGAGAGCTTTGTGTGGATATTATTTTCATTATTTTAGGTAAATGCCTAAGGTTAAGAGCTTCATCTCTATAAATGGAGACTAAGGTGTCACAGCCCCATTTATGGATAATCCATTTTTTTCACCATGTTGTTTTAACGAAATATTGACTCCCCCTCTTACTATTCTTTTTCAAGATTTCTTTGGCATATCTTAAACATTTTTCTTACATTTGAACTTTTGTATAATTTAATTGTGTTCCAAAAGCAAACTAACAAAAAATTCTATTGTGACTCTGATAATAATACATAAAAACATATCTGATAAAAATACATATAATATATGTATTAATTCAAGAAGGATCAATATTATTAAAATATGTAATTCTTCCCATTCAAGAGCATAGTATGTCAGTCATTTATTCAAGTTTTATGTTTCTTAGTTAAATTTTATAATTTTCTTCTCAGAAGTTTTATACCATTGTTGTTAAATTTATTATGTACTTTATTTTTAGTTGGATATTTTCTACTTTTATATCTAACTAGTTATGACTGATATGTATTCACTAATTAATTTATTTAACATTAATTTATTTTATCAGGCACAGTTCTTGGGATAAAATAGTGCATAAGAAGGAGAATTTTTTTACATTTGTGCGGGTTATGTTCAAGTGGTGAGTGATATAAGATCAGCACGTACACACATCAGATGATACTAGGGCTTTGTCAATTACTTATTTTAAATTAATGTCCTCATGAGGCACCTGGGGAAGGTGACACAACTATATAATAGAACTTAATTCCCGAATCTTAAGGCATTCTGATATTGGGAGGCAGGACAGAGGAGAAGGGGACATAAAGTGGACAAATAACTAGCGACCGATGCGATCGGAGGAAATTAGCATGCCTGGCGTGAAGTGAAAAAAGGGTCACCAGGGTAAAGGGGCAGCAAACTCTGTCTAATGCTATTGAGAAGACAAATAAGATGAGAATAAAAAAAATGAACATAAAGTGTTTGCAATAGATTGCTGGGGACCTTGATGAGTGCTGTTTCAGTAGCTTAGTGGGAAGGCAATTTAATTATATATGTATAGAGTGGTTTGTCTAGAAAGTATCCAGCCATGCACTCTGAAGAAGGTACAAGATACCAGAAACCTTGTACACAGGACAATGACACCTCAGTTCCCTTCAAAGTAGGCACCTTGGGACCTCACACAGTTCTCCCAGTCACCATCAGCTGCCCCGTTGTATTTTCTTGAATCTTATTGAAGGTCTGAAATCTCTTCCCTTTCAAAGGTGATTTTAGTTTTGGGAAAAGCCAGAAGTCACTGGTCACCATATCTAGGTTGTAGGGGTGTTGAGTCACCTGGGTGATTAGATGTTTCACCAAAACCTCTGCAGGAGACGTGATGCATGAGTGGGCACATTGTTGTGACGAAGCTGCCAATCACCAGTTGCCCAAAGCTGCGGCCATTTTCACCATATTGCATCTCTCAACTGATGAAAAATACTGAGGGAGTACTCCTTATTAATTGTTTGGCCTGGAGGAGTGTACTTGTGATGAACAACACCTTCCCATTCGAAAAGTAAGTTAACGTGGTGTTGATCTTGTTGAAACTTTGCTGTGCCTTCTTCATGCATGGAGAACGAGATGACTGGGATGGAATTTCAGGATCGTAGCCATAGATCCATGATTTGTCTTCAGTTATGACCTTCTTGAGGAAATCTGGCTCCTTGGTAGCAGTTTGAATCAAGTCATTAGCAACTGCAGCACGATGTTCCTTCTGTTCTAGTAGCAGAAGCACAGAACAAAATTTTTCCTTGACACATTTCATGCCAATATCCTGCATCAAAATCTCAGACACAGCAGTTTTTGGAATCCCCAGATCAGCTTCTAGTTCTCACCCTGTCAGTCACTGGTCTTTGTTGATTGCAGCTCATACACGTTCAACATTCTCCAGTGATCTGTTTGTCGTAGGCCTCCCAGAATGTGGATCAATTTCAACAGATTTTCAACCATCTTTGAAGCATTTATGCCACACTTTTATCTGCACTGTACTCATTGCATCATCTTTGAAAGGCTTCTGAATCATCTGAATACTTTCTGTGGAGGAATGTTCAAGCTTAATGCAAAATTTGACAGATTCATTGCTCTACTTGCTCAGTCATTTTGAATGTGACAGCCACACAGTGCACATGCTCACTCAACGGCAACTACCGCCCCCACTGACTAGTACAGTGAAGTCATTATTGTTCACGCATGTGCATTCCAGTCCACTGTCCTTGGCTGCCAGGTTACATCAATGTCATGTAAACCATTCTTGTTATATTGACAATGGCTATTTGTGTGTATATATAATACATTTGAGAAATATATATATTTCTCCATGATAATAGCAACATCAAAAGGTAATACTCATAATGTCAGGCATTTTTACTGTACACACATTGACTCATTTAATCCTCAAAACAACCCAATGAGTTAGATATTATTTCTCCACTTTTTTCAGGTGAGAAAACTGAAGCAGAGAAACTTCAGGTAACTAGTACAAGTCTTTCAGTGACTAAAATTTTATTATTATTACAAAGTATTTCAATTGATACTCTAAGACTTTCAAAGACTATGATTACATAAGTTATAAATAGTGGCAATATCCTTGGTTTTTGTGATGCTTCTATATTATGTATATGACACTGCATTTGACTGAACTGTAAAAACAGTACTAGTAGTGATGGCGTCTGCCTTATTACTAGAGATTAAGAGGTACTAACATTCCTTCATTTGATTTGTTGCATGTTCTTGACTTTTGGTAAATGCTATTTAACTTAAACAATCTCTTTTTCAATTCTTCCTTAACTATAAAGTTTTGTAGAAAGAAAACAAAAAACCAAGTTAAAGCAACCTGAATTTTGTCAAACATCTTGTTAGCATTTCTTAATGTAATCTTTTTCCTCTTTGAAACGACCTATGTTGATAAACTTTCTATTATTAAACCACTCTTACATTTTCTAAAATAAATATACTTGATGGAAATGATTATTTTAAATGATACTCCTGGATTTGCTTTGCTAATATGTAAACATTTTGCCTTTAGATACCGGATCTGGCATAGTACTCTATAATCATGCTAATATTTCTGCAAAAAAAATGTGTGAATGTTCATACTAAGTGGAACAAGATTTAAGAGGTAAAGTTTCTCTACCAAATGAATTTTTAAAAAATCTTTGGTTTTGGATAGAGAACTGTGCGTGGAAGTGTACCTGTGTAAGGAGTGTATGCTCTTTTAAAGTTATATCCGCATCGGCTCTTCTACCTTTCTAAATGGTAAGACTTAACATCCCCTATAATTATTGATGTGTTTAAAATTTAT
Source organism: Anoura caudifer (assembly GCA_004027475.1). Lineage (NCBI taxonomy): Eukaryota > Metazoa > Chordata > Mammalia > Chiroptera > Phyllostomidae > Anoura > Anoura caudifer. The sequence goes on along the minus strand of PVKU01002232.1, from coordinate 54,660 downwards.
ATTCCTCTTGTGTTAACATTTAGCATTCGTATTTTGTTGAGAATATATCCATTTTCCTATTTTCAATTTTATTGCTCTGAAGAGTGTAGAGATGAGAAATTCGTCAAGCACTGGAGGTTGGGAGGTGTTTAACATCTAGGATGAGAAAGAACATCAACACAGGAATCAGGAAAGGAAAAGACAGAAAGCTTCAAGGAGAATTTTGTTGGTATAGAGTCTGGTGAGAGAAAGGGAAGCATTTTTCAGAATGTATTAATGTGGTTCTAGGTACTACTTTATATAAAAACTTGTTCCCACTTTATCTGGGGTTAAAGTTCAAACTGGGCTGAGCCTGTTGCTGGTGCTTTGTAGTCCTTGCCTCAGATACAAAGAGAGGCTAATAATAGCAAGTTAATCTGAATACCGTTCTTGAGTGCAGTTCACATGGATTCAGTGCGTTCTCCTAAAGAGATACTAAGAAGAGTAGTGACCTATAAAGAGTTCAAAAGTGATGGGGAATAACCGCTGATTTGGGAGAAATAAAGCAAATTCTACAACGATTCCTCAATTGTGATGTTCTTGATGTTTGCATTGATCCTCTTTGTGTAATGTTTCTATAGTTATTCCAAAATTGAATTTACTTGATTTCCTTTCGATTTGGAGAGCTCTCCTCGTAACTCCCACTTTAGCATTTGAATTGTTTTTAACCGATAGATTGTTTTTTGTTTGCTGACTATGGGCTAGACGAATACATATGGACTTTAGGAAGTTTACTTAAACTTCTGGTTCCAGAAAAGGGATCTACAAAGGAGTCTTTGTAGTTGGATTAAACATGTTTACATTTCCTTCTCTTAATCTGCCTATCGAAACACATCCACTGTACAGATGTTTCTAGGCAAAAAGCATCAGTTAGTGGTATTCTCCATTTTACTCAAAGGCTTCACAATAGACGCATTTTTCGATCAAAGTTTGCTCTTTTCCTTGGTAATCACATCTAGCCAAAGTTTAAAGACTGTGTTAGAAGATCACACAGTAATCTTTAATTTGTAATCATCTATACCCTTTTTAAAGAAGTCAGAACTAGTCAAAATGCAATGTCAATAGAAGAAAAAAATCTGATGAGGTTGAATCTTTGTTTACATTTCCTGTTTTCAATCTGTCTGAGTTATCATTCTTTATATTACAAGTCTCTTTGAATGTAGTAGCTGACTGAGTGAAATTCTTGACTTTATAAAACACAGGAGAACTTGGAGTTTCATGGCAAAATTTCTGGTATTTCTCAATAGATCATTAAGATGATATTTAGGAAAACAAATCTTCAGAAACAGTTGGACAATATAACCAAGCATAAATGAAGAAATTCTGGGAAAGAATATTTTCTTTACTGGAAAATTATTTGGAGAAGTAGAGAATGTTTATGATGTGGAAAATGAAATATCCTTTTTGGAAACATCTATAAATTCTATATTCCATTATGGAATAATCTCAATATACCAGAATATTTTTCATCCATTTTAATTTCTTTCTTTTTTCCAGGTACTGGGTAATTTTTATTTAGAATGAGTTGAGGATATTTGGACAGCCTCAAAGTAGTGGCTCTTTCCAAAAAGAACCACCTTCCTTTACTTGGCTTCCTTGATGCATTTCCTAATCACCTCAGTTGAAATTCACCCTGCCTGTACTCTCTTAGAATAATTAAACAGCTCACCTGGATTTGGTACGAGTTCCTGTATAATCTAGGTACTTATATGCATATGTTACCTATTGTCCCTTTCTGATGCTGATGAAGTACCCAGCAACATGGAACCAGTCCTGTTTCAAATCCATTTTGGAAAAAAGGCAGGAAATAAATAAACAAGTTAGTAAATAATTAATATGCCGATGGTCATTGCCTAGATCTTGTTCAACTTCGTATAACTTGTAGCACTTTTGACTGCAACAAAACTCAGCAGAGACACTGTTGACATGCCCTAACCTCATCCTAACCTGACCTTTGTATTGCTGAATGCCTGAGTTATTGTTCTAACACATAAATCCTTTAATTTTATTTAAAATTCTTCAATAGCTATTCATATCTTTATGGATAAAACCCTAACTTACCTCAATGAACAAGGTTTTCTTTTTGTGGATCTGTCTAGGCCTCCGGCCTACATTCTAGTGCATGTACTTCACTCCGGATATTCACAGCTTATTCCGAGTTTCTCAAGAGCTCTCCTCAGGCTGTTCTACTTCTCCGAACCAAACGGCATGCTGCTGTTCCCGTGGGGTAGACTATCTTTCTCCTTCCGACTCTTTCGTATCCTTCAAGAATCATTTAATCCATTGGAAGTTTTCCCAAGATGCCCCACCTTGGTTACTGAATTTAATTTCCAGGTATAGCTTTCTCCTAGAATATCTTTTGTATGTATCTTTTTGTCAATATGTTGTAATATAGTAACAGCTTGCTCTCTTGACTCTTTCTCCTAGTGGAATATAGAATTCTTAAAGATTGTAGTAGGCTTGTACTTATATGGTCGCATATGTTTTCGATAATAACAGTGAATGAATAAATACTACCTTTTACATAAATCACAAAAAGCAGCGATTCTAAAACAGAGGATTAAGAAATCAACAAGCAACTCTCAGGAAAGAACAGACAAAACACCAAGGTATGTGAAATACCTATAAGCAGATAATTATAATAATCAATCTAATTGTTTTAATGTAATTATGGGATTTGAAAAAGAAATGCTGTGGTTTTTAACTGATATTGAACAGTGCCACTGAAGCCACAATCGTCAGTCATCTCTGAAGCCAATGGCTCTTAACAAAGACTGCACAACCACTTTGAAGGTCCAAGTTTAGGCATAGGGTGGCCGTTGGGGCACGTGTAACATTAAGTTTTCTGCAGGATTCTTATGCATTCTCAGTTAAGAAAAAAATTGTAGTGCTCTCTCTCTCTCTCTAAAACCCAATCAATAAAGAAAATGAAAAAACACAAAAAGAAAAAATTACAGAAAAGTTTATTCAAATTTTTGAACAAACTATTCTCCTGTCAAAAGCTATTCACACGCTAATGACAGTTTTATTTTGTTTCTTGCTCTAAAATCATTCATTTTCCCCTAAAAATACTGCTGAGATATTGATCATTCTGATCCCAATGTCCGAAACTATCTGCCTTATCCAAGACCAAGAGAAAGAACGTGGCCTTTACTCCTTCCTTCCCTCTTCACTTCTTCCGAGAGACCCTCAGCAGGGAACTCGAAACACTCAGGCAGGCAGAAGAGCTTGGGGAAGAGAACAAGAGATGGATGCACAGCACCTGCCATTGCTAGGAAAATAAAAATAATAAAAACTAAAAGGCAGTGCTATATAGCACAGTTTAATGGAAGGAAACAAAGTCCTTTGGTATATAAATTCTCCCTAGAATATTGATAAAAGCTTCATTCTGTACTTGGCATAAATTCCAAACAATGGCCTTGGAACTTATGGAAACAGGAAATTCGCAGGCAATGTTTCTATGAGGAACACTCCTACTTCATCTTTCCCTATCTAACTTTTGCTCTTCTTTCATGTCTTCATTTCTGCTAGACTTCCTCTAGAAAGTCTTTCCTGACTTCCCAAGGCATTTAAATGGCTTGAGTTCCCTTGCATTCTTGTGAGTTTTCATGATAACCCTGTATTCAACGTGGCACTGAGCCCCAAGCAGAGTGATCTGCTCGGGAACAAGACTCTGAGCAGCAGGAATTGGAGCAGCCTCAGTTCCTAGAGCAGCATCTGTGTGTTTGCTCTACACACATGTGTTTAAATGAATAAATGAAGAGTAAATAAATGTAATCCTCATGAGGAGAATTCAGACTAGACCATCACACACATGATCATTTTGTTTATTCCAGCAGAGAGATAAATTAAAGGTCTATATCTGGGGTTAATTATACATTCATTATAGTTTGTAATATTCATAGCTATTTAACATATTTTACATTACACAGAATGGATTTCTCACTCTAAAATAGGGCTTTTACCATTCTCAAGAAAATCTTGAGTCATCTCCCCAAAAGTCTGAATTTTAGAAACATGTCCAAGTATATCTGAACTGAGCATTCCTCTCCCAAAAATAATTCCAGCTCAGATTCTAGTATTCACGGGATTCAATTTCAGAGCAACATCACCATTTATAAAATATTTTTTATTAATTGTGACACATTACAATAGCTTCAGTCTTGCCGATTATCTGACTTAGTGAAAACAAACAACCACAAAATCCAAGCTTCTTTATTAAAACCTACAAGAGAACCACAAAGACTATACTTCCCAGAACTAGTTCTGGATGCCCCCAGATAAAGTTGACTTTGCACTCGGACACCTGAATGCAAAAAAACAAAGGGTAGCCTTAAGTAGTTTTATAGAATAGCTACAAAGAAAACTTTGTTTTGAAGGAAATTTTCTATGGCCAGAAAATGAAAATTAGGCTGATTCACAGGATGTTAGTGAAGGCATGGCCTCAGGCCTTTGCCTTAAGGTAGTAGCTTTTAACAGAGGCCACGGTTTTAGCAAAACTGGAACTGAATTCAAACTCTACCCCTTCTTAGCTCTTGTTTGACCTTGGGCATATGCAAACGAGTCCCAGTTTCTTTGCTTAGCAATAGTGGGGCAATTGATAGCTTTATTATTCATACATGTCCTCTCTCTCTCCCTCCTTATCTCTCTTTCTCCCTCTCTCTCTCCCTCCCTCTCTCTCTCCCTCCCTCCCTCTCTCTCCCTCTCTCCCTCTTTCCCTCTCTCTCTTCCTCTCTCTCCCTCCCTATCTCTCTCTCTCCCTCTCCCTCTTTCTCTTCCTCTCTCCCTCTCTCTCTCCCTCTCTCTCCCCCCCCCCAACCTGCTACTTTCATTACTCTCCCTGCGTGCCACAGAACTTGACACCCAGAGTAATGACCACGGTGTCTTTTTCTATGTATTGAATATAACTTCAGCACTGTAGAACCTGGATCTTCACATAATTCTTCTTGACTACTTGTGAGATCTACCATCCCCTGTGCTATAGACTGAATATTTGTGCCCTGGCTCCAAATTCATGTGTTGAAATTTACTCCCAACGTGACAGTAGTTGGAGATGGGACCTTTGAGAGGTGATTAGTTCATGAGGCTGGAGCCCTCACGATGAGAGTTGTACCCTTACAAATGAGGTCTTAGAAAACTCCCCCCTACCATGTGAGATCAGAGTCAAAAACAACCATCTGTGAGCCAGGAAGTGGGCCTCCAGCAGACACCACATCCACCAACCCCTTGATCTTAGACTTCCCAGACTCCAGAATTGTGAGAAACAGATTTCTGTTGCACGTAAACCACCCGCTCTATGGCATTGTGTGATAGCAGCCCAAACAGACTAAGATGCCATGGCCGGCTTCCTTGGACCTCTCCTGAAAACAGCCCATTTTGTCAAGCTGGTTTGCCCATGAATAAGGTACTTAAGAATTGTTTAGCTGTTGATTGTTCATTTAAAATTGGGAAATAAGTACTGTTTAGATTGTCAAATTGTTAATATTAAAATTGAAGAATACGATGTCATTTTTAGCAAGAGCAGATGTTTGTGGTATGTTGTTTTCAGTGCATCTGTTTATTAATGAGGGGTTAGCGGGAGCTTTGTGAACATGAGGCTTTATTTATTTTAAAAAATATTCCATTGGCTTTCAATTTACATCATAACAAAAGTGCGTATAATGTGGCAGAACTGTTTTATGTGATTAAGAACTGTTTATTCTGGATTTGTAATTAATTTAATTGTGATACCTAGAGGACTGCAATTTTGAAAAACTTTCAATCCTGATTGCCTATTATTCATATGACAACACTAAAATAAAGTGGCACTATGATAAATGGAAACATAACAAGCAGTTGTCCTGATTTACTAACATTTTGAATGAAAAATCTATAAAATTTCTAAAGAAATTATATATATCTATAATATACACAAAGAAAATTCTGTTTTGCCTTCAAATTTTGCATCAGAACTAGAAAGTCTACAATTTGATAAACATCTTACAGATGCAATTTCATCATTTAAAACTAGCTTTGAGATATTTCATATGGTGAAATAGAGCGAGAAAAGAAGTGATTCAGTTGCCTCATCAAATGATTTCCTTAAACCCAGGTCCCATTTGAGGTTGGTGACACACCTTCATTTGTTTGAACTATGGTTTTTCCCAAATTCAATCAAACATTAAAAGGAAGTACTTAATTAGTTATGCTGCACTAACAAAGAAAAATTATTATACCTTACTAATCTATGTTATGGCAAAACCCTGACCCCACAAAAATGATTGGTGCCATTAAAGAGATTGATTAAAACACATAGGAATTATAATTCAAAGAACTGGTGAAGAGAAAGCCATCAAATTCAAGCAACATTATTTTTCTAGTCAGATGCCACACTGAAATCCCATATAAACTTGTTTCCAAAGCTGAATGGCACTGTGGAAAGTGATAATAAAATAAATATGGAATAAATGTATGGTCTCCACTCCCACTTTGTTAAATTTATTTTGAATAAGTTATAGCCAGTAAGTAGTTTTAAATTCAGAGCATTGCAAATACAACATCTTCACCACCTGAAAAACTCAGATGTAAAGATTTCTAAAACAATGATCTATTTGTGGTTTAAACACAAGGAGATTGTGCCCAATTATTCCTGCCAAATGTCCAAATCCAAATTGCGGTATAATTGCTCTCACATGATTGTGGGAAAATTTGAAAATAAGGAAAAATGGGAAATAAGGAAAATAATACGCCAACAAATAACTATTATTCACATTTTTACATTTTCTTCTTATTTCACATAAAAATACTTTTTATTATTGTTGCTCTCTAAAATATGTTATTAGGCTTTGTCTAAAACATTTGAAATGACTCAGTTTTTGTTACATAAAAATACCTTTGAATTTCAAGTATTCAAATATTAGATCATAATAATAGAAAATGAAAATTTCCTTCAAGACAAGTAATGTACATACCTTTGTCCATTTTTGACTCATCATTCTTTATTTCTCCCTAAATTTAAATTTGGTAAGAGAATTTCAGTGACTAAGTGGCCATATCTTATATTATAGATCCTCCTCTTAGACAAGACAATTCACTTGGGATAAATGACAATATTTTTTTATCCCCCCCAAAAATATTTCTAAGGTTTAAATAGTCTATGAACATAAATAAGATTTAATATTGTAGTATTCTGGAGACTTAAGAGGCATCCTTGGACACCACCTACCTGGGAGATAGCCCCCTTCTCTGTGGTTGGTCACCCTGGGTTCACTTGATCCCAGCCTGGTGTGGGCGGTACAGAGGGGTGGATATGCCCCAGGGGACTCTTGGTATCAAGGCAGTTCAGAGGGTCAGGGCAAAGAGCAGCCAAAGGTGAGGGGTAGGCACAAATGTTATTCTCTCTGGGCTTTGGAAAAGTTTTTGGTTTTGTTTTTCCAGAGTGAAGTTCTAGAGCAGTTGAAAGGTATGAGGAAATTGGAAATAATATAGGCTTTTTCAAAGTAAAAAATATATATAGTAGTATTATACAGGAAGTTAAAGAATTTAATACATAACATCTTCTGAAAACCAGCACAAGGAAATAAAACACATGAGATAAACAATATATCTGTGTATTATGCACTGATAGGGGAAGGGAAGTTTTCTTAAAAAAAATTATTTCAATTATTTATTTATTTATTTATTTATTCTTTTAAAAATTATTTTATTGTTGTTTGATTACAGTTTTCTGCATTTACCCCCCACCCCAGCCATCCGCACCTCCATCACCTGCTTCCACCCGCCTTGGTTTTGTCCATGTGTCCTTTATAGTTGTTCCTGAAAACCATTCCTGCCTTCCCCTCATTGTCCCCTCTGGTTACTGTCAGATTGTTCCTAATTTCAATGTCTCTGGTTATATTTTGTTTGCTTGTTAGTTTTGTTGATTAGGTTCCAGTTAAAGATCATATGGTATTTGTCCCCTACCACCTGGCTTATTTCACTTAGCATGATGCTCTCCAGATCCATCTGTGCTGTTACAAAGGGTAGGAGCTCCTTCTTTCTCCCTGCTGGGTAGTATTCCATTGTGTAAATGTACCACCGTGTTTTGATCCATTCATTTACTGATGGACACTTAAGTTGCTTTCAGCACTTGGCTATTGTAAATTGTGCTGCTATGAACATTGGGGTGCATAGGTCCTTGTGAATTGGTGTTTCAGGGTTCTTAGGATATAATCCCAGCAGTGGAATTGCCAGGTCAATAGCAGTTCCATTTTTAGTTTTCTGAGGAAATTCCATACTATTTCCCACAGTGGCTGCACCAGTCTGCATTCCCACCAACAGTGCACTAGGGTTCCCTTTTCTCCACATCCTCTCCAACACTTGTTTGTTGATTTGTTTATGATGCTTATTCTCACCAGTGTGAAGTAGTATCTCACTGTGGTTTTAATTTGCATCTCTCTGATGGCTAGTGATTCTGAGCATGTTTTCATATGTTTCTGGGCCCTACCTATTTATGTCCTCCTTGGGGAAGTGTCTGTTCAGGTCTTTTGCCCATTTTTTAATTGGTTTGTCTGTCTTCCTGGAGTGGAGTCATGTGAGTTCTTTATGTATTTTGGAGATAAAACCCTTGTCTGAGGTGTCATTGCCAAATATGTTTCCCCATATAGTTGGTTCTCTTTTCATTAATGCTGTTTTCTTTAGTCATGCAGAAGCTTTTTAATTTGATGAGGTCCTATTTGTTTATTCTTTCCTTTATGTCCCTTGCTCTAGGGGACATATTGGTGAAAATATTGCTGCATGGAATGTCTGAGATTTCCCTGCCTGTGTTCTCCTCTAGTACTTTTATGGTGTCATGAATTATATTTAAGTCTTTTATCCATTTTGAATTTATTTTTGTGTATGGTATAAATTGGTGATTAAGTTTTATTTTTTACGTGTAGCTGTCCAGATCTCCCAACACCATTTTTTGAAGAGGATATTTTTACTCCATTTTATGCTTCTGCCCCTTTTGTCAAATATTTATTGACCGTAGGGACTTGGGTTTATTTCTGGGCTCTCTATTCTGTTCCATTGGTCTATGTGTCTATTCTTATGCCAGTACCAAACCATTTTGATTACAGTGGCCTTGTAATACAGTTTGATATCAGGTATTACAATTCCTCCTACTTTGTTCTTCTTTCTCAAAATTACTGCAGCTATTTGGGGTCATTTATGGTTCCATATAAATTTTTGAAATGTTTGTTTTCAAAAGTACTAACATTATACAACCCTGAATTATGCCTACCTTCTAGGCACAATCTTTGATGATACCTGTCCAGGATTTCACACGTGATCATAAATATTGATCTGTTCTTTTACAACTGAAATCAATTTACTCAAGTCCATTGAAATGTGAGTAAGGCTAAAGACCCATAGCTTTTAGACTACTAGTGGTTTCAAACTTTGGCTGATTAATTTTAATTTTATGAGGTCTATGTCATAACTAGAATGTGTAGTATTAGCTTTCTTATGATTTAGTAGCAATTAAGGATGAAAGAATGCATTAAACTATTCAAATAATTGTGTGACTTCTGCTACTCAAAACTAGTAACAAGTCATTTGATAAGGGCACCATCCTATGATAACTCAAAATATCCGCTTATTAATTGAATTTTCAAATGTGTGCCTGGTTTAGAGATGCTATATGAAATAAATGACATTCTGAGCTCTGTAAAATTGATCATATGAGCCAAGAACCTTGGAAAAGTATGGATTGAGATTTCAAATTCTATCCTGTGAAGACAGATCCCACAGTGTGTTATGAGAGGGAGGAAGCGCAGCTTCCTAATGCAGAATGTAGAGTCAGCAGCTGGACTGCCTGGGGTTCAATGCTGACTCTTCTGCTTTATGACCACGTGACCTGGGGCAAATTGCTTAATTTCCCCGATTCTCAGTTTCCTCACCTGTAAAACGGAATCAGAACAGAACTTACCTCACAAGGAAGTTGTGAGGAACCTGTGATGCATGAAAAACACTTAACAGTGCTGAGCGCATGGGTAACACACAGTAAGTGCCAGCTTTTTATTATAAGTGATGAAAATGTCATTAATCTTTCTACACTTCTGATAGGTATTCCAGCTACTATTTATGGGGTACTTTGCCTATGATGCTTTGAATTATTTACTGTTCTATGTAAAAATGCCTGTTTTCATATCAGAAAAATCTGTACATATATTAAAAAATTCCATGAGAAGAGAAATATGACATTTACACATTTGACCTATTTGTGTCCTTCATACTGTCACCTATTCTGCATATAAACACCTTTGTTGGTTATTATGGTGATATATTCAAGTCTAGTGTATTTTTCCCTGTGGAAACTCAGGAAATATCTATCTTGCAGTAGAAAATGCAAAATGAATTACATCTCCAGAAAAATTTTAAAAAGGAGTTATTTTTAGTCTTTATAAGAGCTTCCTAAATATAGATATATCCTTACAATAATTAGAAAAGTAAATTTCTATTCTAGAAAATTATTTTCTTTTCTAGAAAAGTAATGTAAATTTTATTTTTAAAAATAAAAAATAAATATGGATAGTTTTTCTTTAAAATTACTAAAATTCACATTGACAAAATGATACCTTAAGCTTCTTGCTACATAGGGAAACCTACTTATTTTTTTATTTATTCCTTTTACTCACATAAAATATATACTAGAGGCATTTGATATGTTCTTAATAAATAAAAATTATTCTAAAGCCCCTTTGGGTTATACCTTTTCTAAAATGAAAGTTTTGCAAAGAATTTTATTTTTCTCTACCCTCAGAAAAAGTTTATGAATGTTTAACTCAGAGAATTTTATAAAATTCCTTTAGTGCTCATTGGAACTGGACGGAATTAGGCTTGTAAACCTAACCTGACGAGGACTGCGAACTCCTCAGTGCTTACCCTTCTGGCAAAATCTGCAAACTGATATTGGTAGCGTCTAACCTTTACCAAAGTGTTTATCTTTTTTTTTTTTAAGCGTCATCTTGCAGCCATTTGGACATGTAGCACTCCACATAGAGTCGTTCATTGTCCAGCATGCTGGTGGATGATGTATATTTTGCAGTTAATGGAGTTGAATAGATCTTCACATTTCACAGCTCAGTGAATGTGTACTCCATTTTCTTTCTGGCTTCTGCTGCTAGATTTTTTTTTTTTAGAAAGCCATTTTATACATTAAAGATAAATTCATGACTTTAAGAAACTAGAGCAAACTAGAAAGGTAAGATTAGAATCATATAATTATTTATGCTAACAAAACCATCAGATCAACTTTCTGGAATCCTGGAATAATTTAATTATTCCTTAATTAGAAATGGTGTGAGAAGTAAGAACCCACTGTTTGCATTTGAGCTCACTGTAAGGGTTTCTTGAGTCACTGATGAAGGATCGGTGGACACACTAGTATACTAACATGTCAGAGATGCCTCAGGTAGTCACTTAATGCAAATTGGACATGGTTTTGTCTACCTTGATGTGATGCCATTTGAAAAATTTTGTCAGAAATGACACGATCTTCTCTTATATTTAAATTTCCCATTTGCTAAACCAATAGTTTAAGAACTTTGAATAATCTCACAGATTTAATGATCACCCAAATAATCCTACACTGCCTTTACATAGCACACCACAATTGATAGAATATCTTCACATATGGGAATTTTACCTTCACACAGAGGCAGAACAGTATATTATCATTACTCCACAAACAAGGAAGTAAGGCTAAATACTCATGTAAACGATAATAGAAGATTAAAATGCTTTAAGTGCAAGGATTTAGAATCATAACTGGACATTTGTTCCACACCTGGAAGGCTAGTACAACATGGTTGGAAGTGAAATTGGAGAAGACCCAAGGACTGGCAACCTATGACCCAAAGTTCAAACTTCCATCTGTTTTGATAAATATGTAGTGGATCACAGTCACATTTATTTTTTAGCGTATTATCTGGGAGACCTTTTGTGCTGCAATGGCAGAATTGGGTAGCTGCAACAGAGACCATATGGCTCACAAAGCTAAAACATTTACTGTACCTCCCTTTGCAGAAAGAGCCTGACAATCCTGTCCTAAGCCAAAGGGATTGTTCATACGATGAAAGGAAAGAATCTAGATAGCATGAGAAAGCTCTGAACATCAAATGAACAAATAGAACCATGTTGAAGTGGATGCATGATTATCTACAATATCATTGAAAGAACAATAATTTAGCAGTGCCATTAATCAGAGCTGTGGAGGGAATATGGAACTGGGGAAGAAAAACCAAATCTACAATTATATTATCTGCATCAGATATCCAATAAATCTTTTTGAGTTTTTCATCAGCGTAGAGCATCCCAATAGGCATTAATTTATGAGTGACCCTCTTAATGAGGTATTCTAATGATCTTCCAAGTACAGGTATTTGAGGGTGATAAAGTGAACAGCAAAGTATTTATCTGAGCAGTAGAGAAAAGCTACAGTATGAATTAAGAACCCTCATCAATCGATATAAGTGTCTTTGCTTCCTTAGATAACCTCACTTTTTTTTTTCTTATCAGGCCAGAAATTCTTTTAAGCATAGGAAGGAATCAGATACAGCTGTTTGCAAAAGGGCTCCTGAGTCTGAGTACTGCTATTTCAAACATGAAGCTGTATAGCCCAACACTGACAGTCTGAGGGGAAAGTAAGACAAAGTGACTCAACATGTTAGACACATTTATGTATATTTTAACCATATCTTAACTTTATGACAACTAAAAGAAAAATACCTGATGGATTGGAAGAATGAGTGATAATCCTGGAAATGCATTTATATTCATTCATTCTTTCATTAAAAAAATTTGTTTTGACACCTACCCTATTCATGGTGCTTATTCGGTATTACGAAGAAGAGAAATTTATGCCCTCAAGAATCACAACATCTAAGGGAGAAGACAGACACCTATGTGAATAACCATATTATAATGCAATAATCATCATTACTGCTGGAATTTATGAATGGACTGAGCAGGAAGGCAGAAGAAACAAATCATCATAACCTGGATGTGTAACTAACGCCGTCTGCATTCAAGACACCGTGTCCAAATGGCAGGATACAGAAATTATTGGTGTAGGGTAGCCAGTGTGAGATAGAGCATTTTAGAACTACATGCAGCATAGTTTGATGACGAATGTTCAGTCAAGAGATGCAACTTTAATTAGTGAAACGGTAATATTAGAACCATTGAAATCTAAGAAGGACGCATGCATAACTGTTTTGAAACCCAAAATTAGAGTCTCCGATTTCTTCCTCTGTTCTTCAATCCCAGAGTTTTGCATTAAATTATATTCCCTTCATCGATTTGCATCAGATAAAAATTCTGTCTGCCTTTGATGACAGCAGCCGAGTCAGCCACTCAGAGAGCCAAGCTTTTGTGCCACTGCTCTACCAGGTTTTATGATGGGGGCACAATGGTTAGGGATATAGTCTTACTCTCAGACATGAATCTATTCGCGTGAAAAGTCACCTTTATATTCCTCACTAATACACAAGATGAAATGTGCATATACATGCATGTGGCTATTTTTAAAGTATCCGTTTTCATAACAATTTTCCTCTTTTAGATTTATATCGATTATCCTGCCCCACTTTTTCTGTAAAATAATTAAGTCAGATGAGGTGGCCTGTAAAGTCCCTTTTAGTTCTACAAATACACGCTTTTATACAGTGTTCTTAAACAAACGCATCTTTGTTGAATTTAACTGTGACCTAATCAACTGCTTTACTGGTCACAGTTTCCTATCCCAGAGGGGTGGTGCCCTTCCTGATATAAATGAGTAGCTTGCTTTCATTAATTTATTTAATTTATATTAATTTTATGTCCAGTAACATTCGATGGCAATAATTGTGACAGTTAGTCAAAGAGGATCTGATATCTAAAACACTCTGACATTCTTCTGCTCGCTATTTCCTGAAACGGTGATATTTTCCTAGCCCCCTTAATGGAGTATGAAAGTACTAAGGAAATAGTGTTATATGAAATGTGGTATCTTTAAGAGAAATATGATTTGACTGTTCCCTCATGATCATTAATAAATTTAGGTCAATTTCTTTTGATAGTGATATTGGAGTCAAGTGTTAGACACAAAATATGTTTAATCAATGCAGTTTAAAAATTATCTGAACTTGCGTTCACAGGCACAGACGCCTGCACAGTGCCTACCTCACATTTCCCTTCGTTCTGTAAATCAGACCACTGACATCCGTGCTCTGGCCAGTTCAGCTGGGCACTAGGGCTGTGCGTAGATAGCACCATGCCAATACTCACGACCTTTAACGGAAACAGTGCCTCGGTGTTTATTCACACATAGGGAAACTGAGGCAAAGGCTGTTTGAAAAGAGATCTCAGGATACCCTTCAAGTCAACGGAGCTCAGAGTGTTATTTCATTTGTTGAACCCAAATGAGCCTTCACTTAAAAATGCAATGTATTGAAAATGCTTCGCAAATTTAATTTTTCCCTCATCGACACACAAGGCATTTACAAACTGAGTAACTTACATTCTTAAGTAGATAAATGAATTAATGTAAGAAAATAGAAAAAGCCAAGCTGCTAAAATGCACACTATATGTTAATTTTCACAATCTCTTAACAAAATGAACATTTTAAATGTACCTTTTGTCTTTGGTAAAAAGAGAAAGACAAGGAAATTAATATTTTTGTAATATAGATGTCATCTTATATTTCATGCCTGAAGCATTTGAAAATGTAGATTAATTTGCAAACAATTTAGAAAGCTGAACTATTGAATTGGGTCTTCTAAGATTTAGGATTTGTCATCTTTTAAAGTTGACACCCAGCGAGAGCTTGTCAATTACAAAGAAGTGAAATGAAGTGAAAATAAGTCTCATCTTCATCTTCTTGTTACATGCTTGGTTGGCTATAGAGAGACACCATTTACAAGCTCAAAATAATTATTCAGAAAGTTACGCTTCACTTTAAAACCAAATTTAAGCAAGAGAAAAGTGCCATTCCATGATGGTTATTTTATTCAGTGGGTGGGCAGGCCAGGTAGAGAGTAAGAAATGCTATACAGACCCTTAAGGCCAGCAGTCAGAAGGTCTCTTGTGTCTTTCTAGTTCTTCTCACGTTGATAATGAATAGGGATGACTTCAGGTTATTGCTTTAAAAACAAACAATACCACTTGCTATTTGTACTGTTCTATTGCTTTTCAATGAAAGTGAAAATTTGGGAGAAGTAATTATAATATTATTTACGCATATCATTAACATGTGAATTGAAACACCCATGACAATTCTACTCCCTAGCAGACCTTGCCTTTGAATTGCTTTCTTCCACCCACAAAAACAAGAGGAAAAGTGTTTTCACATCTTGTTAGGTGCAAACAAAATGAAATTGTTGTTGTAGTCAAGTAAATAGATAAATTTGGGAAGGCATCCTTCAGGGAAACAATGTGCTAACTCTCGGCCTTGACCTTGAGATCCACCCCTAATGGGCAAGGTCATTACTCTGGGAAATGGAACAGTACTTAGCACACACAGCTCCCTAATAAACCCATTCCCTACTTGGGCTCAGCTCAGAGACGCTAAGCAGGCTTTGGGAACCTGCCTCCGAGAATGACTGGGAGAGATTAATAGAACCAAGGTATCACTTGAATCAGGCAGCAGAAAGAAGAGTGTTCTAATGGTGTTTGCCTCCTTTCTGCACCCTCTCAGGACTACTTGATGCCATATGCTCTCGTCTTCCAGAGGAGAGGACGGAAGAAGGAGAGGCTGGACAGAGAGCCTGAAGAGGTGTACGATAAAATTTAAATCATCGAGAATGAAAAACTGAGACATCATTTCTCCTCCACTGCCCAATCTAATGCCCCCAGGCCAACACTATTTTCATCACAGCGAGAGGGCAAAGGTCCCAAGTAAATTATTTGATATTTAATACCCTCTTTTTTTCTAAAGAAATGGCATGATATTTGACATCACTTCATAGACCTGATTGGGCAAAGCCAGCATTTTATCTACCCAAATTCTGCCCAATTTTCAAGGCCATGCTGAAGTCTCCTCAACGAATCTGTCCCCTGTGACTGTGACCACAATGATCATGCGTTACCTTGTCTCAAAGTCAATGACATTTGTTTGTGGAACTGTCACCAAGTTCCCTGTATGGGTGCTTATCTTTAAAATTAATTATAAATGTAATAAAATAACATTAAAATGTTTAGATAATAGAGAAAAAGATAGTAATAATCTAATGCTCCAATCCAATAACTAACTAATTATGTATATATTTCTCCTAATTTTCATAAGCTTGCATTATCCACTTACAAAAATACTGTTTATAGATATTTTGCACTGAGCTCTTATCAAATATTAAGTCCTAAACGGTTCTCTACATCACAATAGTCTATACAGACTCCTGGCTGAGAGTCCATTAAGTAGATATGTCCAGATTATTTATCTGTACACCATTTCAATGCCAGGAAATTATTTATAAATACTGATATTATATTCCATGTTGTTTCAAATAGCTATATGATTATGGCTTTAAAAATATTTAGAGTAGTTTAAGACAAATTTTCAGAAGTGCAATTGCTGGCTCAAAAATTGTGAATATTAATAATATAATTGAAAAAGTATAAGCTTTAGAGCCATAGACCTGAATACAAATTTAAATTCACCCATTTATCTGCCCTTGAGGATATAATTTATTCTCTTATGGACTCAGTTTCTTATTCTATAATTAGACGATACCACATATTATATAGCATTTTTATAAAGATTAGGAATAACACATTAAAATTTACCATCTAGTAAAATTTAATAAAGAGTGGTCATTATTATTTGCCTTTCCAAAAGTATTAAATCAATTTAGGATTCAAGGCTGTGGATGGAGGTGGAAGAGGTTATGGGGAGGATAAAGATAAATGGTAATGGGAAAAAAATTTGTTAAAGAATTCTTCCATCTGTGTATAAGGATACCATGTTTTTCATACATTTGTTATATTTACATATTGTGTGTTTAATCATATTGGTTGAGATTATAAAATGATACCATATTGTTTTAACATGCATGCCTTTCACAACTAGAATGATATATACTTAATAATGAGTTCTTTTTTTGAATCACATTTTGATAATCTTTGCTTATTTTGGATTCAAAGTTCTTATTTTATTTAATCTTTATAACTTCTTTATTTAATACTTTGTGATAATCTTTTTATATATTTTATATATTTGTGTGTACATATAAAAATATACATGCAAATATACTGATTTGAGGTCTGGTGCAATATCATTTGCTTTTTTTCATCATCTGACTTGTAACCTCCATGTAACAGGTGCACAAAAATGACATTGGTGGATGTCATTCTGTTCTTTAGAGATTAAATAAGGTTAGCTAGGTACATCCAACGTTCTTCCTAAGATTGTAGAAATTGTCATGGCAATTCCAAGTTCTATGTTCCCATTTCTGCTGAATTCTAGATCTCATCGGAATATCCCCTTACATGTTCATTCTTTTTCCTCTTCTTTATGTCCACAAAATGCCAAAGTCACTTTATTTTCTACTGAAGATATTCATTTGGAAGAGACTTTGGTGAGAGTTTAGAAGTTTTATATGGAGGTGGTAATTTATCATTGAATGTCAGAGGCCCCTGACACAAGAAGATATCACATTGCAGTCATACCCTTCTCTGGCCTGAGAGGGATATCTGTCCTTCAAAATCTTCCATTTCTCAATTCCAGTATTTCATTATTCAGAAATGTACAGCTCAGATGTGTGTGTGTGTGTGTGTGTGTGTGTGTGTATCCCATGAATATATACAGCAAATACCCATGATATTTCATTAAATCTAAAATTTAATCAATTGTATATGATACCATTATTTTATGATTCACTCAGGAAGAAAAAAATTCCCACAAACTCTGATAACTTTGATTACAAAGCTCACTCATATTTATAAGAATGCAAGAATATCCAGCATACAACAAGATAAACTTCACAACGTCTGGCATCTAGTCAAAGACTATCAGGCATCCAAAAACTCAGGATAGCATAACTCATAGTGAGACAGAAAAAATAACTAATTGAGAATCTCAAAATGAATCATAGAAATGCGAGCATTAAAACTATAAAACTCTTAGAAGAAAGCAAGGAGTAAACCATTGTGCTCTTAGGCAAAGATCGGTGACATACAACACCAACATAAAAGAAAAAATTGAAAAATTTGTCTTTATCAAAATTAAAAATGTTTTTGCTTCAAAAGATATCATCATAAAAGTTGAATAGACCAAGCCAAAGACTTAGAGAAAAATGTTTTAATTCACACATCTAAAAAGAGACTTGTGTCCAGTATATATAAAGAATGCTTACAACTCAAAGTAATAAACATATAAATAACCCAATTAAACTGGAGCAAAAATTTTGAATAGACAAAAATATGCAAAGGGCCAATAAGCACATGAAAATGTCCAACATTATTAGTCATTAGGGGAAGCAAGTTAAAACCCTAATGAGGTACCACTTCACATTCCTGAGAATGACTATAATGTTGGTGACTAGAGAACTTGAAAACCTATTAGAGTGCTGGTTGCAATGTAGTCTTCTGCAGCCACTTTAAAAACATAATTTAATAGTTCCTTAAAATATTAAGCACAGAATTACCTTATAATCCAGAAATTACACTCCTAGATACCTAACCAAGAGAAATAAAAGCATATGTTTACCCAAAACACTAAATATGATTGGTTGTACACTTTAAACAGGCGAACTTTATTGTGTTAAATTATACCTCATAAGGCTGTTTCTTAAAAACTTTAGAGACACAGCAAATATCAAAAGATCCAAATACCTTGGATATAATTAAGGGCAGATTAAATGTTACAGATACAAATATTAGTGGACTTGAAAATAAAGCAGTAGAGACTGTCCCAAATGAATCAAAGAGAGGAGAAATAATTTTAAAAACAAGGTTAACAATGGCAGGCTATGGGACAACTTAAAATCACCTACTATATGTGTAATTGAAGTCCCTAAAGTGAAAGTGTAGGGGGAAACAGGCAGAAAAAAATATAGATGAAATAATAATAGAAAAAATAGATGAAAACTTCCCAAACTTAAGGAAAGATATCAACCCACAAATCCAAGAAGTACAATGAACCCCAAGCACAAGAAACATGAAAAAAATTGCACCCACGCACATAGTAATCAAATTACTCAAAACCAGTGATAAAGAGAAAACTTAAAAACAGCCACAGGAAAAAAAATGTCATGTTATATAAAGAGAAACACAGATAAGGATGACATCAGTTTCCTGTCAGAAAAAATGCAAGAAAGCAGCCAAGAATATTGTATACTGAATGCTTTTTCCAAAAACAAAGGTAAAATAAAGAATTTTTTAGGCACACAAAGGTGAAGAGTAGCTCCACTAAAAAACCAACCTTGTAAATGAGGTCCTGCAGAAAAAGCAAAAAGGAATAAAATAGAAATGTGAAATGATGAACACCAGAAATGTAACTACAAAAATAAATATATTTTTCTTTTAAATCTTTAAAAAAGCAATTGACTATTTAAACAGGCAAACAAAAAATCACAAAGGGTTTTGAGATTTGTACGAAGTAAATGAGTAGACCATATGGCAATAACAAAGGCCAGGAGGGGCAAAATGCATTTATGCTGCTCTGAGATTCTTATTCTGCATGTGAGGAGATATAATATTTTTTAAAGGTAGACTGATAAATTAAAAATATATAGTATTATCTATAAAACAAATGCCAAAATAAATTATAATTAATAAACCGATAAAGAAGATACAACTGAGTAATAAAAATGATCAATTTATCAAAAAGAATTCAGTAAAAGAGGGAATAGAATAGAAATAGCAAAACAAGAAAGTTAAACTTTACCATATCAATAATTACATTAAAGGTAAATTGTTTACATGCCCAGTTATAAGGTAAAGATTATCAGGCTAGATAACAAGGTAAGACCCACCTGTATGCTACTTATAGGAAACCTGGCTTACATACAAACATAGAAATGTTCTCCATACCTTTCTGATTTTATGACATAAAACTTATCTTCTGTCTTAGGATCATAACTGGTCCCTGACATGAAGTCTTTTAATTGTTTGAGAACCTTGGGGAGCCACACTTTAACCTGTGACGTATAATTGAGTAGACACCTTCAACCTCTCCATATACAATTTAAGGTTGTGTGGTCTTAACACAATGCGCGGTTCCTTCTTGCCAAGGCACTGAGCACCTGCCCTGCTGTCACACCGGCCTGGCATCTTTCCTCCCACCAGAGTCAGGTTCTGCTCCCCCAGCCTCTCTGAGCGATCCTGGGCTTACTCTGGCAACAGACCACAACAACAACAGCAACCATCACAAAACATACTTCCGCCTGCCTTCCACTCCTTTCCCACTAGAAAAAAAAAAAACCCTGAAACAAAAAAACAATTTCAAATTAACTAGGATTTTAGGTAAGAAAAACTCTCAGTGGAGAAGGCATTGCTGTATATATTCTATGAACAAAGCATGTTCCTCCATTTTATCTTGTACATAGTAGAAGCTCATTTTTTTCCAAGTGCTTCAAGCAATTCAAAAGAACAGTATTACAAATGCACAATTGTCTATGAATGCTGTGTCTATATTTGAGCACAATAAAGAATTATCATTTCCACTCAGTGTTTAATTTTCAAAAATTTAATTTTCAAAAATATTATAAAACGAGGTAACTATTGTTATAAAGATGCTTTTAGATGACATTTAATTACAAAGCAGGATAATTTATTTTACCAGCTAGAGTATCTTGGGCTAATTGCATTTATTTATGTTTTATGCTTGTGCTGTCATAAGAAACAATCCACTCTATATGTTTACTTTACCATTTTTTTAATCTTAAGAGGGATTCTGGATTTTTCTCTAAATTTTGGTAAATCTTCTTAATTATAAGGGAACTATTTCTCTGACTTTACACCTCCCTTATGCAAGAATGCTTTGATCCCTGTAGAAGTTTAATTGCATTTCATGGAATGATTCCTCTTTACAATTAGGTCTAGGCTTGGATGCTGAGTATATTTTCTTTCATGTTTCTATTCAATCATTTCAGTGGTAAATTTTCTGTCTTACCAATATTTGCTTTCATCCCAGTCCCTGGTAACAGTAACTTCTGAGTAGCCACATTCTTTCATCTGATAAAGACAGGCTTTCTGGTCACCCTTGAAGTGTTCTGGGGAAGCTGGCTTTTGATTGTTTTAATTATTCTTCCCTTTCATAGATAGTTAATGACTAGTTCAAGTTACGATATTGTCTTATCTCTTGTTTACTCTACTAGGAAGATGAGCATCATTGATAGGATAAATACAGTCTGTAGTCTCCTTGTTCCTTAAATGAAATGTGTTAGCTGAACTTTAGTGGAACTACTTGGGTTCACTTCTCTGAAGAAAAAATAAGTATTTTATCATTATAATGGCCAGTGATCTATCCAGATTTCTGTCCAAGGACAGAATAGACAAGTTCTATCCAAAGGACAATCTGCTTCTTGGTTCTCTTTTTAAAATGTTCACTCTGTAATCCTCTAAGGGCTTGGTTAATATTAGCACCATAGTTCTCTGATACTAAGCTAGCAAAGGACCTTATATATACCTTGAGAAAAGAAAAAAGAAAGCAATGACATGGAGTCTTGTGCACGCTGTTTTGTTCTCTTACACAGGCTAATCAATTCTATTCAGGAAATGTGTTCTAGTGATTGGAGGGAAGCCAAGAGTTTCATTAAAAATTCTAAACAGAGATTTAATTGTCCTGGATAGAGAACACCAGCAATGTTGGATAATCAATCGGCATCTTAGTTTTTTCATCTGCAAAAACAAAAACCAAAAAGAAACCCAGCAATATCAATTATCTTAGAAATACATAATTGGCCAAGGTCTTAGATGTTTGTACAAAAAGGGGCCTTACAACTGCTGAAATTATCCTGTTTTGTAAAGTTTAAAGCCAAATAAATGCTCAACCAGTAAAGTATTCAATGGTAGCTAATTTATTCAGTTTTTCTTTTATTTACTTACCCATTCATCTATTCAAAAATATTTGTTGCACACCATCTACATGCCAAAAACTACACAAGTCACTGTAGGTACAGCAGTGAATGAGAAAGACAAAGTCTTTGCTCTGGTATAGTTTACATTCCAGTTGAGGGGGGGGGTGGGTGGTCAGAAAAAATTCAAAAGGACAATGTGAGGAGGGGCATGCTTTAGAATAAGTGGTCAGGAGACTCCTTTCTGCAATGCTATAGTGGAGTTCAAATGAAGTAACAAGGTGGGGGGGGGTGCGATTCCAGGAAGAGGACATCAAGTGTGTGTGCCCTGGCATGAGACAGAATTTACTCAGTTAAAATACACAGAGAAGACCTAGGCAATTCAAAGGTAGTGAATGTAATGGAGAGTGGTATGAGATGAGATTTCGAAGTAGAAAGGAATGCATCATGTGCAGTTACAGAATGTAGTAAAGACTTCAGAATTATTCTAAATACAATGGGGGAACTGTTGAAGAGTTCAGGAGGGCTGTGTCATGATCTGATTTGTCTCTGCTGTGCAGACAATGAATTATAAAGACCTGGAATGCAAACACAGAAAACAGGTAGAAGACTGATGAGGTCATCTGAGTGAGTAGGGATGGCAACAAGTACTTGGATTTGGGGGGATAAAGCTCAAATGTCTCGTAACAGTTCAGTTTGGGGAGGTCAGAAGGAGAGAGGAATCAAGATGACTTCAGGGTGGTTGTTTTTTTTTTTTTTTTTACATCTAAATATTGATGTCAAGTATATTGATGACAGGTTTATATACATATGTGGTACTCAAGCCAAGGCCGGAAACACCTATTTAGCAGTATTACCACAGAGACAGAATTGAAAGTGCACAAATGGTAAATAAATAGGGAAGAAAAGATTGCCCAGGACAGAGTTCTGGTGCTTCTCAATATTTAGAAGCACCTTCCTCTGTTATAATTGCCAGTGATCTGTCCAGACTTCTGTCCACAGACAGAATAGACAAGTGGAAGGAACCAACGTCAGGGACTGGAGATACAGTGAAAGCATGAGACAGAATCCATGGGAATAAGGTTTCAGAAGGACGAAATTGGATAACTGTTTTCAGTGCTTTTCAGAAGTCAGGAAGACGAGAACTGTCTGAGATGGAAGTCCCTGTTGGTCATGGTGTTATTCAGAGGCGGGAACTGGGATGGCAACCTAAGGAGTGAGCAGGAGCAATGAGAAACATGGACTGGAGGTGAAGCAGGGACACATTGTGCAGCTGTATCGTCATACACCACCTCTAAAGCCAATAAGCATTCAAAAGATTAATTCTTAGCTTCAGGATGTGCAGTTCATGTTTCTTTGTGTTTTGGGGGCCTTTATCGAATATTTACTTATCTCTTTTTCCTTATGCAAGGCACTGTTCTAGACTCGGAATTTTTACCAATAAGCAAGGCAAGCAAAGATCCTTACCTTCATGTAGCTTAGCTCCTAGTGAGGGAAACAAACAACCAGCAATAGAAATAATGGACTAGAGGGTAACAGGTGCTTTAGAAAAAAGCAAAAAAAGAAGGAGTGGAGGGGAGTGACTCAGACCTGAAGTGCTAGGGTTGCGGTTTAAGTGGGGTGATCTGGTTAGGCCTCAACAAGACGATGACTTCTGTGTAAAAAAACTGAAGAAGGTGAGTTCAGCTGGGAGGCTCATGGGAAGGAAAAGCATTCTAGGCAGAAGGAGCCACTGATGCAAAGGCCCTGGGGCAGAAATGAAGCAGGGAAGGCAGAGTGACTCCAGAGGGAAGTGAATAAGAGGATCGATGCAATAGAGGAGATGAAGAGGGGAGCAGGGGCATTCTTCTCTATTCTGAATGAAACAGAGCAATGAATTGCAGAGTTCTGAGAACTGAGTGATGTGATCTGTCTCACCTGACAATGATTCAGCTAGGAGATGATGCTGCCTTGGATCAGGACAGGAGTGGAAGTGATGAGAAATAATGGAGTTCTAATGGAGTGTGTTAGGTGTCAGTCTGAGACAAAGAGAGGAGTCGAGGATGACAGAAGTGTTACTGAACTAAAATTTGAGAGGTGTAGTTGCCAACAGCTGTGATGGATATGGTGGCAGGTGAAGGAAGTTTAGGGGTAAGAGTTCATGCTGTTTGGGATGAGGTATTATTCAAGTAGAGGTGTCAAGGAGGTACTTGGCTATACCTGCCTGGACTTTGGTACCTTGCGCAGTGACTGTTAAGAGAATTCAGAACCATAACAAATCTACTAATGCTATTTTCTCAGTTTCACTTAAAACCTATTCATTACCCAATTGAGTCCTACAGGGACATCAGAGCAAAGAGCGAACACCAACAGCTCCGTTGCTAGACCAGGAACACAACGTGGATGACGCTAATAATCAGGGTCACCCACTGTATCTCATAGTTCCTTTTACCCACACTAGATGTAATATACCTTTAACCCCCTCACTCAAATGAAAGGTTTTCCTCCCATAGTCCCTCCATCAGGCTCAATATACTAAGAAAAATGGCAGCAAGAGAGAGGGTTATCAACAAGTATAATGACACATGGTTACACTCTGTCTACAGTATATCATGTCTTGGCAATCCAAAGAAAGATGCCCTTGACCCAGTTTATCTTTGGCAAATGCCTCTGTGTTTATATGTCTTTTATGAAATATGACAAGGGCACGGAAATAATAACAGACACAGTTATTATCCCTAGGAAAACCACAAGTTTTAAAAAACAAAAGGGGAAATGGGGAATGACTGTACCTCTGATTTGAAACACCCGATGCAATTAATGATTGCCATTACATGGTCCCTATTAGCCCGACTTGCATAAGCACAAGGAAAAGTTCAGGGTCTAAGAGCTAATCAGGAAAAATATCACTAAGCTTTGAGGTCAGTTAATTAACAGTAAAGTCATATTTTTCACAGATTAAGTCAGGCTCTTTCTTTTGACCTCATTTAATTGCTGCTTTTAAAATCTACTGGAATAGTACTTTTGCATATAAAAATGAATTGAAATTCATTATTCTCTTGAGGTGTGATGGGACCAAACTTAAAAAACACTGGGATGTGAGCTTAAATTGGCACAATCTTTGTGAAAAGTAACGGATACTGTGTTTTGTGAGGCAATGCGTATTATGGTGTAATAATATAGACATGATAATACACATTAAGTGGAGGGGAAATATTGGTACTTTTGCCGTACCCACAACGTTTGTCCTATAGAAATGTGGCTAATGATGATCAGCATATAAAGGTATTTATCACAGCATTATGTGGCAGACCCTTCTGCATGGCGTGGGCCCAGCTCCCACTCGGAGATGCACAGGACCCACGCCCACAGATAGGTTCTCTCGTGGGAAATCAGATTTGCAACACACCTGGGCTGTTTTGAAGCTTGCTCTTTGCGGAAACCCCCTCACCCTGCAAGTACCTTGCAGAACCCAGTGTAACCGGCTGCCTATTCATTTGCTAATGTCCTTCTTCTGTGATGTAATGAGGGGCATGGGCTCCTTTGTTGTAACCTGGGGATAGTGAAGGAGAGCCATCTTGGAATGTGAGGAGATATATAGAATAAAGGCCTGTCATGGCAGAGGCCACAGCTTTGGTTCCTGTTGAGAGAAAAGCCATGCTGTCATCCTATTTCCTCCACCGGACTCATAGTCCATGTGTATGTTTTATTTCATCCATAATGATGCGGACACTGCTGGCCGGTGTCCAGCATTATTTGTAACAGCAAAAGTTTTGGGCCCTAAATGTCTCAAATTAGAGTATTCAAATCAATTACAATAATTCATTAACTTACTATATAACATTAAAAACAAAAATACAATGAATGGATGATATAGAACAGTTTTTATGATTTAGAGTTAAGGTGTATTAAAGCAACAAGTAAAATTTTACTTTTGAATTGTGTAAGAATACTTATGCATACTTCTTAGATATAAATAAATGAAAACCTTTAATAGTAATTACCTGTGCATTGGGTTTTGGTTAATTTTTTTCTTTATCATTTTTTATTTTTTTATTTTTTATTATCAGCCTGCAACTTTTTATAATAAAAAAAATTTAACCTATTCTTAGATAATGCAGTTTTAAGCCTTTGGCTTAGCTTCCTACATCCTCAATTTTTGGTCACTTCAGAGACACTTAATAAATCTGGTTGTAATTTCTATTTTCTTATTAGCCTAGTACTCATGGGGGAAATAAATTTAGTTTTTATGAATACATTTGATGGTAATCTAAGGCTAGATGCTGCTGTACCTTATATACATTCCAAGGAGTGAGGTCAGATGCTAAAAATTGTGAATGTTATTTTCCTAAGTTTTTCTGGGAGGTCAGTTTTCCCATTTCACCTTTTGACAGTATAGAATAAATACTCTTAACTACTCATATTAAATATGAGCACTTCATTTTGTATATAGTATTTCATGTATTTAATAAATAATACCATACTTTGAATGCAAATATATTTTAATTTCCATCCCTCTTTGTAAGAACAATAAGGACTATAACTTTCTGTATTAAAGAAATGAAGAATTTCTCCTTTTGGTATCAACATTAAATTAGTGACTCTTCTCTCCACTAAGAAACATATGTTATAATATTTCAGCAAACATGATGACTAAAATTCTAATAAAACTTAAATTTTGAAATAAATAAAGGTAGCAGCTAGATTCCACTATGAGACTCTTGAATATACCAGTAGCTTCTCAGTTTTGACATGGTCACTCTGCTTGCTGGGAGAAGATCAAATCAGCAGAGCCTGTCACCAGTTCTGCCTAATACTTAAAACTACCTGTTGACAGATGAAGCAGGGGTGATAAAATCTATCACATGGAAATTTCTAATTATATACCTGGAGAAAAAAGATGTTGCCATTTTTAGTAGGCATAGGGTAATTTTTCATTTCAAACAATCAGAGCATTTCTTTAATAATGTAAATTAAGGAATACCTTAGCAAATACAAAATAAGCTCCATCTGAGAGGGCTAATTTATACTGAGAAGAGTATTCATATTTATTTCTATGTTTCCCAGTTAGCCCTTAAAAAAGACAAGCCATTTTATTGACCAATGACTGTGATGTTTTTATATTAAACATTTTCATTGCTCTTTCTAAAATGTAAATTATTTATTGATTTTTAAGGTGCTGAATGTGTGAATTAGGCAGTCTGGTATTTTTTTTTTTTAATATTCAAAGCACCAGTTCATCAAATCATCCCACAAACATTATGAACATTTAATTAATTTGACCTTAAGCTTACCAGCCTTGCTGGCAATAGTACGCCCATCTGTGAAGGCAGCCATTCCTCCACCTGTATAGATGATTCCGACTGACAGTCATCCAGAAGGATGGCTTAAGTGTGGTCTCAAAATCACCTGAGAGAGCTTGAATGCTTTCATACTCCTGAGTCCCGCATCATGCCAACTAAATATGGAAGCTCCAGGAATCAACATTTATCATGCATTTCAAGTGATATTTATACACACCGAGTAAAAGGTAGCAAATCAATGTTTGGATATAGTTTTTAAGAAATGAATAAACTGTAATTTTCAAATGAGAGTAAATATTTCATGCATATAATATACATATATGAATAGTATATAGTATAGTATGTATACTTTTATTTTGACTAATCCTAAAATCTATAGACGAAATGTGTTTTCTTTAACAATAATTCTAACAACTGCAATTATTTATTAATAAGTTTTCCAATGCCTTGAAACACGGTAACACAATAGGCCCCTTTCTGTGGGCGAACACATCTTCAGAAGATGCTGTGCTGGAGACAGACAAGATGTTCCATGTGTACTAAGACCACCCACCAGGAAATTCCTGGACCAAAAACTCAGCCTGGTGCCAGACATGTCCACAGCACAGAAGACGTTTTTTTCCCTGAATCCTCACCTGAGGATATGTTTTTACTAGAAAGAGGAAAGGAGAGAGAGACAGAGAAAAAGAGGGAAAGAGAGAAAAAAAATAAACATCCTTGATGTGAGAGAGAAACATTAATTGGTTGCCTCCCATACATGCATCTTCCAGAGATCAAACCCACAACCCGGGAATGTACCCTGCCTGGGAATCAAACCCAGACCTTTCAGTGTATGAGGCAATGCTCCAACCAATTGATCCAACCAGTTAGGGTGAGGACATTTTTTTCCGTCATAATATCTCTTCACCTGAGTCCACATGCTATATCCATTAATGCTGTAATATCTTGCATATTAAAACAAAGAAAGCCTAAAGAAATATAAATGCTACATTACCCTTTGCATGAATAAGGTAAGATTTTCTGGACAACTAATCTCCCTATTCATTTTTCTATTCCTTCAAGATTATGCCAAGTTGAGTAAACAAAGTAAAGGGAAATGAAACTGCCCTAAACGCACAGAATTAAGAAGGAAAAAAAAAAAACATTTTGAGGAAGGAAAGGGAAGCAGGCATTTTAGAAAATCCATAAATCTCTATATATTTGCATTCCTGTGGCCTATTTCAATTTAGAAGTTTCAATATAGCAATGGTAATTCTTACTGGTATGATATTCAACGCTAACCCACCCGAGGGCAGGCATTTTATAAATATCTTTCAGTCAAGAATGCTTTAAAAGACTATTTCGTGCTATCTATGACTTACAATTCTTGCCTTTGAAAATCCCTATCTTCCTATAGAAACATTGGAACAGCACATCTCTGCATTCATCAAGTACATAATTGGTTTCTTCTTGCATCCTACTCTTCAATTTTCCTTCAGGAAGTCTGATGCCCATATTTCCATGCAAGCATTATTTACCTTTTGATGGAACACACCAAGTCATTTCTATTTATGAATGCTTTCTTGTAATAAAAGCTGGCATCCTCATCACTACCATTTGCGGTCTACTTTTATAAAATGTAATGCATGTCAAAAATGTGCATGGTCTTGAAAATAAGGAGACAAAGAAGAAACCTTCTGTGTACCAGTAAATGTCTTGAAATGGGCTTATCAAGAAAAAAATTCCCGTGATCCAAACTTGACCTGTCAAGTATGGTAGCCATTTAGGCACACGTGGCTAATGAGTGCTTGAAATGCCCAAATTCTGAGGTGCTGTCAGTGTAAAATACACATTGGATTTTGAAGATGCATGAAAATTTGTGGAATATCACAGTAACAGTGGTTTATATTAATTACATATTGAAATGATAGTATTTTGGATATAGTGGGTTCAGTAATATAGGATGTTAAAGTTGATGTCACTTTTTAAAAAAATTTTTTTCGTGATGTGGCTACTAGAAACTTTTCAATCGCACGTGTGTCTCACAGTACACCTCCAGTGGACAGCACTGATCTGGGTTAAGAAATGCATTGCCACTGTTCCAGAGAGCAATTAGACGTGGCCATGCAGGACAATAATTTCATATGGTTCCAAGGGATGGGAGGGTTCCGATAGAAACTCTTCTACCCATTAGTTTTAGGAAGATTAACTGGACTAATTAGATCTAAACTGTTAAAAGAGTCCCAGAAGAGGGAGGGGGAGGAAATGAGGATTCAGACAAGCTCTCCAAGCACTCAAGTCACACATTCCTGGTTGACTGGTCTGCTTAGCCAAGCTGAAACCGGCCTGATTATTGTCATGTTGGGTACATTAATTGGAGAGCAGACTAATTTGCAAGAATGCGTTAGTGCCCTTTGAAAGGTGATTTAAAATTCAAAATGATGAAAATGGCATGAAAGCATGCTTGTCTGATTACTTCTCAAAATCCCTCTTGAAATCTCTACCATTTGTTAATCTTCATTATTAGAATTCAAGTATACAGTAAAACATTTAAGACTCCCAAACATTGCACTGTACACCCTAACACAAATAATTATCCTTCTACAGATGGGGCAGTTCTATCATCAGACACATGGGGATTATAAATGAAAATACAATCTGCAGTTTTAATCAGAGTCCCAGGTATAGGATTGGAACATAAATATCACTGCAATGTCACCATATTTGTAACAGAATGAGGACATTTTGCCTTTAATCCATTAAAAGCTTACAAGGAATTTGAGGAAGTGTCTCCACCTCTAACATAGCTGCTATAAGACTAATAATAACTTATATTTATATCCACTTTATAGTTATGAATAATTTTACATCCATTATCACATTTAATCCTCACAAAGAAGAATGACATTATCATTTCCATTTCGAGGACAAGGAAACAAATGCTCAGAAAAATCGTGAGTTATCCAGACTCTTAAATTTGATTTTTCTAACTATGCCCTTTTACAAAAACACAGGTAGCAGGTAAACACTGCATTGCCAGCTCAAAGACCAAAACTAGGACTTTTATGCATGACCTTAATTTGAGAATTTATAGAATGTCACCCTGAAGAGTTTTCCATGTTGTTATGCATGCATAGACTTCTGCTTATATAATATAACAAAAAATTACTTTTTTTTTTACTATTACTTGATTAAAGGATCTGTGTTGGTTTCAATTCAACAAGCTCATACCTTTGGCCCAAAGCAAGTAACACGAGTGCAAGAGCTCCAAGGGGTCGCTTCTTCAAGTAGTAATTTATCAGAAGTTCTCACACAAAATACATTAAATAGCGCAATCTTCGAAGGGGCTCACTAATACTGAATGAAAAGGAATTTCAGGGCTAAAACAAATAATTCACCAGGGGGTTTGTTTTGTGAGGAGGTCTAGGTTTCTCACCGACATCGATTTCCGTGAAGACACAGGAAAGGAAACGCCTCCAGCTGTAACCAGTGATGAGTTTCGTAAAAGTGAACGTTGGCTACGAGTTTCGATCAATCACTGCTAATTGACAGCTCTCTCTCATTCTTACCACAGCTTTAAGAAATAAAAACAAGCACCACCTCTCATCTAATGTTTGATTTAAAAGAACGAAAGCCAATTCAAGCCAAGTGATGGACAGCCTAGGTCAAGTCCATACACTGAAAACGTGTGCTGGCCTTAACGTACTGAACTCACATTGAGCCGTAGCAGAGGTAGCCACCTGTAAATTTGACTTTTTTTGGAGAGGAATGTTGATTATATTAAGCTGGTGATTTTTAAGACATGAAAAGCTCAGGAAAAGCCTTTTGCCTTCCCCCCAACTGCCTAAAACAAAGGAGTAGGTCCTCTATCAATTGATAGATAAGTACAGTGAAGTATGAACTGTCAACAGGAACCTAGCAAGGCCCGTTTGATCAAAGCCCTCCCTGGGTGCCATTGTTAAGATGGGTGCCCCAAACATTTGCTTCTCCTTCTCCATGTGAATATCCTTTCTCCCCTCTAAAGTCGAGGCCATTGCTCTCCTTCCCCCCAGCTTAAGACAACTTATAAGCCTCAACCATCCAATTTGTTCTCAGGCCCCATGTTCTTATGGAACCCCCCGTATGTACATATGTAATTAAATGTGGTTGTTTTCTCCTGCTAATCAGTTTCATGTAAATTTAATTCTCAGTCCACTCAGAAGAACTAAGGTGGGGGAGGGGAAATTTTCCCCCACAAAATTTAACACTACTGGCTATTTCTTTGGTTGCTCACTTGTAAATCTGTTCTGTAAAATGTGAATATTCATTTAAAGCTTATTGGCCGAATGGCTAAAAGATGAAGTGAGTGGCTGAAAGGTGCGCTAGCACACGCACGGGTACTCGGGTTTGTTTTTCCAGCTCACACCAGTGGTTGCTAGGCTGCAACCGTATGTTTGCCCTGAGTCACCCCATGACTGGTGCCGGCCCTCAGCGAGGGAGAGGCACAGCATCGGGCTAAGCGCAGGTCTGTGCTGAACGGAGTTCATTTGAAAGCTTAAACCCAGGTGTGGCTTTACCAGCACCTTTGGTCTAAACTAGCAAAAAGCTGCATCTCCCACGGTAGAAAACCATGGATGTCGGGGAGACAATGAACCCTCAAAATACAAAGAAATAATATTGGTCTTAATTAACAGTTTTTCCCCCTAGCCCCATGGTTAGGTTTCTTCCTTCCTTCCTTCCTTCCTTCCTTCCTTCCTTCCTTCCTTCCTTCCTTCCTTCCTTCTTTCTTTCCTTCCTTCCCTTTCACCCTTTCTCTTTCTCTCTCTCTCGTCAGTTTGTTGAACATAATACCATAAGGCAGTGACTTTGGACTCAAAATATCTGGCACTATAACCTTAAACTGAAAAATACAGCTGATTCGATTATATATGCAGGGTCTGGCAGAAGTGATGCCTGCCTCAGTGTGGTTGGTAGGGTAATAACATGGGTGTAATAATTTACAGTTTTAATTCAACATTTCACGTACAATGTCATGTCACCACATGATACATGACATGCTTGAGTGTGATATTGTTATGTTACAGAATTACATGCTTATGATTTTGTAATATAAAAGGGGTGTTATTTGTGCCAGACCCTATACATTAAATATTTTTGTGCAATATGAAATATACAGCAAAATATATTACAAAATTAAAAAAAATATTTAATTTACATTAGAAAAATTAAATGTTTTGTAATTAATATTCAATTACAAAATTAAATATTTACAAAATATATTTCACAACTTATAAAACTTACACTTGGCCATGCTAGATGGTTAAGACAAAGACAAAATTTGTCCTCTCCGGGAGCCAAGAGGTGCAGGGATTGAACTAGAATGGATAGAATAGAAGGGGACGTCTGCTGAAGCCGTAGTCCACCAACGGGCCTGGGAAATCCTGGGCTGATTTCTGGCTCAGTTCCACTCAACATTGGAAAAAGAGTGAGTTGGATCAGAAAGCTGGCCCTAACTTCACATAGAGGAAGATTCAGAGCACACGATTCAGAATGTCGGACGCCACCATCCTCTCTTACCCGCTTCATTTCACGTGTGGATTTGAGGCTGGCGTGGGCTCAGCTCCGCACTGGGTGCCCGGAAATCGCCCCTTTCCGATGCCTCCCCCCTGGTTTGCGGCATGAAGAGAGCCCACAGTATGTAGGAAGAGTGGTGTGGCCGCACCAAGTAAGTGACTTGCATATGCTTTTTAAAAAAAAATCGGAATTCCTACTTCAAAGGATTTCAGATGATAGTGTGTTTCTTCAATTTTCATTGACATAGTTTTTATTTTTAGAAAAGCAAACTTTTTTTTTAGGCAAAAGCAGTGGCTTCATGCTTTATCAAGCATAGTAAACGCACTCAATGCTTACTAGTCTTGGAGCACATGAACATGAACCCTAGAAAAAAAGACAGACTGTGCTATGGTAGTTTGCATTTTGGAATTCAATACAAAATCACTATCATAAACCTCCCCTAAGGATTTTTCTTTTTTTTCTGTCTACTGTTATATGAAATTTTATACTATTAATCCCATAATATTAACTGCCAATTGTGGTTCCCTGAGAAGAAGGGCCCTTTTGTTCCCACAGGTGGAGATGAGGAGACAGGGCCTTTTGCAGGAATGCAAATCCAGAACAGAAGTCTGGGGCCTTAGGACAATACACAGGTAGCCCAGGCTTGGATGTTACACAGTAGACATAAAGACCCTCATGATTTTTTAGCATTTTTGCTGTTGAGGGACAGCTTTGTGCAAAATGCAACTTTTCAGAGAAGACTCTCCTGACTTTATGATAATCTCTTGAATCAAAGATGCTAATAGTTGCAAAATGCACTCCTAAATTAAAAGCAAATAAAGGTCAAATTTCTAAGACAAATATTAAAAAGAAAAACTATAAATAAAACCAAGTCTAAGCTTTGGAGTTGGATATCTAGTTCATGTCCTTCTATAAGAAGTCAACAGCCCTGACTGATGTGGCTCAGTTGGTTGGGCATTATCCTGTCATCCTGCAAAGGGAAAAAGTCACCAGTTCGATTCCCAGTCAGGGCACATGCCAGGGTTGAAGGTTTGATCCCGGGTTGGGGCATGTACAAGAAGCAACTAATCGATGTTTTTCTCACATTGATATTTCCCTCCACATTGATGTTTCTCTACCTCTCTTTCTTCCTTCCTTCTTCCCCTCTCTCTAAAAATAAATAAAATCTTAAAAATAATAAGTCAATAATTTTCCATAGCATTACCATCTCAGTATTTTTGATGTTCCCTGACTAAAACACCCACTCAGGGTGAACTATACAAATCCAATAAGCTCTGTGTTACTTACAACCTGTGAACAATAGCAAGAGAGTTTTGTCTTCATAATACTTCAACCGTGCTGTTTGATTCAAAACAAAAGAGAAGGGAACATTCACTCACCCATCAGAGGGCGTGTGTGTGTGTGTGTGTGTGTGTGTGTGTGTGTGTGTGTAATTACGTGGGGACTGGAGGAGAAACTTTGGCATAAGCCTTAAAAACATATTAGAAAAATTTGTATAGCAGAAGCTAGATTACTAGATAGTGGCAAATGCCTGGTTATTCTTTCTCATCTTCTTCTTTTATGACCGGGGATCTTTCTGTGGGCTCAGGCCCGTTCCTGTCATTGGGATCGATCCCGTTCTTCAGAGAGTAAGCACCGTGTTGCAATTCTCCAGGAATTGGTTTCAAGCCAGCCTACTGACTGACACTCCTCTGACTTTATCTCACGGTTTATTACCAGGACACTGCCTTTTACTAACACCACTTTTGACTAGTGTCTCATGCCCCTGGGTCCCAGTCTTAATTATATTTACAGTAGTCCAGTCTCCAGCCCTGGGGCTCTGTTTTGCCCTGGCTTACTTTCCTGTGGACTAGAGTTCTAATCCTTACCCCAAGCCATGTGACTGTGGCCCTCTTCTGTTACATTCTTAGTAACATTGCTATTCAAACATTGCTCCCCCCTCAGAACTCTTCCTGGGCTCCTCCTGCAAACATGGGCAGTCCTCCTGTTGAAGTCTATATGTCTTACCCTCAGCCTAGCTGTGACTTTGCCCCAAGGGTTGGTTCCCCACCACCTCTCAGACTAGGGGGGCCAAGCAACCACTACCCAACCTCCAAGCCCTTCTACGGAGCTGCTGCCTTAATAGTCTCTGTGTTGTAGACATCCGCTGCCCTCAGAAACTCCAAGTATAACTACAAGTTTGTTTCCTCGTGACTGGGGAACAGGCTCCCCCTGAACTGCACTGTGGCTGCAATGTGACTAGGTTTGTATCCTCACAACATTGTTAGGAAACCAGTGAGCATGGCGGTTAAGCAGATGACCTCTGGGCTGCCTCGATTCAACTACTGACTCCAAGCCTTACCAGTTTAGAGAGGTCCCATGGTCATTACAAGCTTCATCTCCTTCATCTGAAAACTGATAATGATACCAAGAGACCTGATCAGATCGCTGGGGAGGAGCAGGAAGGGGCCGCAGACGGAGGTTGCCCCAGGCCATGGTAAACAGTTTAAACAAAACAGGTTTGGCTGAGAAGCTGAGCGCCTCCAGAGAGAATGGAATTAGGGGCCAGAAGATTTAAAATACCAGAAGGGCAGAGTCCGGCTCTCTGGCTCTCTACCTCGAGGATGCCTGAGTAACTGTGCTGCGGCCGCCTGCGTTTCCCAAAGGGTGGTATTTTGGATGGTTTTTTGGATGGATTTTTGGATGGGAGAAGGAATCCAGGCACAGCCTAAGGGTTGGGCTGGCCTGGCAGAGGGTAATTGTGTTATTCTTCTTTGGGTGTTTTGGAGGACACAGACTCTGAAGCAGAAGCCTGCCGTTCTTCCAAAATGGTGTAACTTTTGTATCTTACGTTGTTTTAGCTTGTAAACTAATCCTATAGAAATAAGATGATTAAAAACTTAACAGGGGGAATGATAGAAATTAGGCGTTAATTGATAGGCTTAAGTGACTAATGCTTGTGGAAAGCTGTTATTCCAAAATTACGTAGTTTTTAAATAACGACTCCTCTCCTGGGTCACCAAACCTCTTCCTCTGGAATTTTGCCTGGAGGGGGGTGGGGGGCAGCAGGACACCACTTGCTGTTCGGTAACAATAATGGTTGTACCTTTTTCATATGATTGCTCAAAGGCTAGAAGTGGATAAAGCATGTATTTAGCAGAGGGTCTGATCCAGAGAATCAATAAGGTTTATTGTCATTACTAATATTTTTATTCTAATTATTTTGGGTTTCCCTACTGGAAAATATGTCATTATATCTTTGCGTGCCCAAGCCATAGTTCAGTATTAGGCATCCTCAAATTCCAGCACGCTGAGGTTCCCAACTCTTAGATTAGTGTGGCATCTTGGCTTCTCTGCGTGTTCTCCTCAAACACTTCTGAGAATCCCGTGCGTGTCTCGTGTGTCATGTCATGGTCTCCATCCAGCTGTGGCTCCTAAGACAGCATCATGGTTCTCTCAGAGACCCTGGTGAGGAGGGACACGGCAAGAAGAGGAAGGGGCAAGCGTTTCAGACATAATTTAGAGCCCCTGCGGAAGCTCCTCTCAGCCACCGTGATGCCACCCTGGGGCCTTCGCTCACACTCTGCTCACCTCCCCTAGGGCAGCGGCTGCCTCTAGCTGGCAACCTCCCCTCAGTCTCTGAGGCTCACTACTTCCTCTCTGAATTATGGGGGGAAAAAACACTTCTTTTTAGCCCAGTTCTTTCAGAGGAGGACTATAGAGCAAAATGGTTAAACTCGGCACAACCCTTTCTTCCCAGAGGGTATAAGCTCCCTGTTCAGGGCTAAGGAAAGGGGTAGGTGAGCACGCCTCGGTCCCCAGGCTTAATCTGGTGGGCCTTTCAGACTTCTTGCTCATCCACAAGGAATTTCTTTCAGGAGACCTCTTATCCCATCTGTGATCTTGTTTATCGGC
Source organism: Anoura caudifer (assembly GCA_004027475.1). NCBI lineage: Eukaryota > Metazoa > Chordata > Mammalia > Chiroptera > Phyllostomidae > Anoura > Anoura caudifer. Next base: position 17,941 of record PVKU01002232.1, on the reverse strand, counting down.
ATCCCAACAGGTTCTTGCCTGTGAATATGAGACAGCTATCTTGTATGAATGTCTGTGTAGGAACTGTGTGAACTTCAATGCCTAACATGGTTTAATCGGGTGACTCCCAGGGTCCATTCTATCGGGGAATGTAGCTGTTTTCCAAACGCTTTATGTTGGTAGAAGAACTGTCTTCCCAGAGTGAGATAAACCCCTTTAAGCAACACAAGTAGGGATCACTGTCCTCAGCTTACCTTCCAGTGGAAAAGATAGAAAGTAAGATAACAAAGTAATTACAGAGAGTGATAAGCATCATGCAGAAAATTCAACAGGGTATCATAAACCAAGCACCAGGATGAGGCTGAGGAAGCAGCCCGAGCTGAGACTCTAAGGAGGAACGTGAGCATCAACATCCGGAGCCACCACTGAGCAGCGTGAAACCACGGAAGAGCTTTGAGCAGAGAGTGACAGGTTCTAGTTTATGCTTTAAAAAATCATTTTGGCTGCGTGAGAGAGGAAATCAGAGGTAAATAAGATAAACACGAAGGCCAGTTGGGAGGCTGCTGTAGGACCATAGGAGAGAGAGAGCGGTGGCTTGAGCTTAGGTGGTGAATAGATTTCAGATACATACATGTGTGTGTATCAATTGCCAGTGAATTGCCAGTCCTGCCACTTACCCTGAGCCCCAGTCCAAGAAAACAAGGCCCCGTTTTTCTTCTGAGTAGACCATCTTGGTGAACTGGAGAAAGACTTCGACGTTATTTCTTTTTAAAATGTTTCTTTGGGACACAGTCTACATTCAATATTATTTCGTATTAGTTTCAGGGCACAGCATGATGTTTTCGAAGGCAGACCCTGTAGGCTACGATGAGGCACTGACTGTGTGGAGAGAAGGGGGATGCAGAGTGAATGACACGTCGAAAGTGTCTCGGGGGAAACCTGGGCCATTCGCCGAGGGGGAGCGGACTGGGGGAGGGAGAGAGGACCGCACAGGGTCCAGGAGCTCTGTTTTGGATCCCTCACATAACGTGCTGTAGACGCCACTCTTGCCTGAGTGCATGTTTCAGTTCTTCTTCCGGAAGTCTATAACTGGTAGACTTTTTAAATCCTGGCATGCCTTTGTGCTCTAATTCCTGTTAACACGTATCTTAGTTTCCCCCTTACCTTTGAATGCCTCTCTGGTGATAGAATCCTAGGATAATGTTGCCTACCCTTAGACTTTCCTCCAGGAGGTTGCTCTGTCATCTTCCCATAGCCAGAGTTGGTTGTGAGAAGACTGATATCGTCATAACCTTGTTCTCGTTATCAGAAATCTGCTTTCGGTTTAGCTCTAGAAATGTCTACAATGTTTTTCACTTTATCTTTAGTATCCCGAAATTATATACGAAAGTGTTACCTATTAGGTGAGGTTTTAAACAAATCTATTTAGCCTTGTGTATACGTTCGGTCTCAGAATTTATCTTTTTTTAAATTTACGGATAATTTCCATTTGATACTTCTTTAAATATTGCCCCCTTCCATTCTTCCTTTTCTCTCAAAGTAAAGCTATTATAAATGGACACCAGAATTTTGGGATAATCTTTCATGTCTCAGTCTTTCTGGGAATAATCCAGGAGAATTCATTTGACTTGGGTTTAAAGCTAACTCATTTTTCACCTATGTCTCTATTAAGTTATTTTATCTAGTTTTTCTTTAATTTAATCCATTGTAGTTTTCAATTTTGAGATGTCCAGTTGGTTCTTTTGCATGTCAGCGTGCTTTCTTTTCGCGAGCGTGCTGTTTTCCTTTATCCCTCTGAGAATATCCATTACTTTTTTTCAAACTCTTTTTCCCTTTGCTCCATTAGCCATTTGTTCCGGTGTAGGCACTTGTGTTTATTGATTCTATTGTTTTGTTTTTACGCTCCTGGTTTTCTCAGGGCTAAGCGATTCTTGATTGCGCGGGCATCCTTGAGACTGTGATTTCCTGTTAAACAGTGTCTATATGAGTCCAGGACCTACTCAAGGGAGAGGAGCGGAGCCTGCTGAGAAACCATTCCAGCTGGGTCTGAGGCAGCCTTGAGGAGGCGTGGGGCCTGCTTCCCGGTGTGGATGGTTCCCATTTCTCCCAGACATTGCCAGCACCCGAGACATGGCCACATGTCTCTGACTGTAGCTCACGCATACCTGTCATTAATTAGAGCAAAAAAAAAAATCCGCAATCGCAACTGCTTGGCCCAGATTGCGGGGTATTGATTCACTTGGCCTCTCTTGCCGGGGTATCCCAGCCAACTGTCCTATTATTTCTCCTAGGTCTTCTCTCCAGTATTCAACAATGCCAACTCTGTCTGCTGGCCGTCCCCTGGGATTCCTAAGAGCTTTCTGTGTATATATTCCCTTTTCTTACTTTTAACCACCTTTGTCCATGATTTCTTTATTTGTTTAGTGACTGATATCTGCCATTTTTCCAGATTTTCACGTGGATGGAAAGAACTTGGCTCATGTTCAGCCCCCTGTATGGAGGAGGAACACATCTGCTAGAGATTTGCAGGCACACATATGTACGAGTCTGGGGAAGGGGCAGGGAGCCCTGGACTGGAGGTTCCGATGTTTAGAGGAGGGATGAAGCATGATACAGGGAGTAGTAAACCCTGCAGAGCCGACGAATCGCTGAAGGGAAGGGTACAGCTAGAAAAAAGAGCACCTGGAAGTGAGAGAGCGGGGAGGTGTTCAAGGAGGTGACCTGTATGGGTGCATACTGACTAATTGCTCTACCTTCCTAAATAATACCAAGTGAAGGGGTAAAGACCAGAGTTCTCGAACTAGAGATAATCAGAAAGGTGAGAATCTGCGAATACCAAATATTTTACTCACACGACATGTCTGAGTGGGGGGTTTTACCCTGTTTTTAGCCATTTGTCTGAGGACCACGCCTCTGGATTTCTGCCGTGTGCCCGGCAGAAATGGGGTGCCCGGCACACTGACAGCGATGCCCACCGAAGAGGTGAGAGGTTTGTGTTCCTTTGAGTCAACGAATAACTAAGGCTAACCTGCTAGTGACTCTTCTCTGACTCAGTGTTTTCCTCTGCTAACCAGCAGCAATTTCCATGTTAAACGTTTTTGAGAGGAGTCACCAGAGAGAGAGAAATAAACATTCGCCTGTATCACATTTGGGAGAGGCTGCTATGCTCTCCCTCGTGATTAAATACCGAAGTTATTCTTGCTCCAGGCAACCTGAAATTTCCTTTCCCGCAACCCTCACACGTGCACTGGTTCACTTTTATTTGGTTTACCTATTCAAAAACTGCTTACCATGGCAACCCTCGCCTGCATGACAGACAGTTATAATTTGCTTGGAAAAACTGCAACAAAGTGTCGTTTTTTACAAACTCTTCACACCAAAATATTTTTTTAGTGACTTTCAGTGGCTTCACTGTGGTTGCATCGTCCTTGCAAAAGATCATTTATAAGTGAAAAAAATATTAAGGAAACCCATACATTTGCTCAATATTTGCGATGGGTGGTGTTGGGATTGTTATAGCCTGTCAAATTAGGAAAATAGCTGACTTCCTGTCTCCTTGGTGCCACAGAAGTAATTTTCAAATAACACTTGCTTGAACCATGTCCTGCATTTTATAAACAGGTGCTTTGGATTGGAGCACTGTGAGGTACAAGAAGAACAGAGAGCCAAAAATAAATGCAACCCAGTTTGAACCCTATTCCACACCCCTGGGTATGTGTTCCATTCAGAAAAATTCAAAGATAGTTCCAAAAATCCTGCCATGGCATTGTGTGCTGGTGCTAACAATAGCAGTCAAGAGATTTTGTGTGATCATGAACAATTATTTGCATGAATACGTTCACAGATTCAGCAAATCGCCTGCCAAAAGGCGGTGAATGTCAGACAATACTGCCATATTTCAAATTCAAACATTGGTATTTCTGTGATATTTATTTCTGCAGCACAAACATGTTTGGATCAATATGCTCTATGTCACTAGATTTGTAACTTGAGCACCCCAAAAGCAGTAACAAGTACAACTTTACAAAACAATTGCACACTATTATCCAAATCAGATTATAATCTGCACTTGGCATCCGGTGAGTGCAAAATGTATTATGCAAATAAGCTTGGTGTTCCAGGCCCAGAGCATGAAGGGAATTAGTTTTAAGCTCAAGAAGAATCTGGCCATGGCCGAGTGATGGGGGATATATGACCCAGAGGATTAAGGATTCTTATGGTTTCTAACAGATGCTTCTTCCAGGCGCCCATCTTCAGCCTAGCAATGCAGTATAAAGAAGACTGGTGAGAAGTTCTCTTAAAGAGATCTTGAAAAAGCAAGCATTTTGATACTTTCACCTTTTCACATTTGGTAACATCTGAGATTTTCTTTGTTATCCTCTGTTTTTTAATCTCAAGGAATCATTTTAGTAACTTCTAAGCTTAATATAAATTGAGATGACTAATTCTTAGTATATTATACATAATGTAGTCATTTTGTTACTTGCATAATATTTTGGCAAAACTTTAAAGTAGATCAGCTGCAAATATTGGGTTGAGCTTCTAAATGTTTTTCTAGGCAAAAATATCCTGTAGGCTTACTTTATAGAAACTTTGCATCATCCTGTCCGAGATCAAAAAACTGATTGAGCATCAATTTGAGAACCAGGCTTGGATCTGAACGCCTTTAGGCCGAAAGAGGTCAGGAATAATAGTTTTCCTGCTTCCAAGTTAGGTCTAATTCAGAACCCATGAGCAAAAATGAATTTCAGTGGATGAGAAATATGGTAAATAGTACTAGATAAGTCAGTGAATACTGTCGATGAATAAGTCAGGTAAATGATCAGGCCAGGGCATTCTGATTTAAGGAGAATTGTGAAAAGCAAAGCAGAATAAAACTGGTGACCACAGCCAGACACAAACCAAAGGAAAAAGTACAAGGCTGTCCAGCACAGAGGGTGAACTTTGATATCGACTGAGGATGAACTGAATCAATAAGAGACGATCATTTGAAGAATTGCTATGGTAACGGAAACCTGTTTGAGGCAGGACAGTACTCAGGAAAGCAGTTATAATTAATGAGGGAAACAAGGTGGTGAATTAAGTTATAATGGGTGAAATACAGGGATTACAGAACTGCATTCCATTGTGTAGGGGCAGGCTGGTCTGAGTTGTTAAGTGAGCTAAGTGTCTACAGGTGTTTCTAGTGCTCGGGGTTGGAGCGGTTAACAAATGTGAAAGTTCACTCTTTACCAGGCTGCTTCAAACTTTATTCTTGTGTGCAGTGTTGGGGGGGGGGGCGGGGGGTAGAAATAAAATAGCGTTTTGAATGAATGTGGTGTCTTTCTCTTAGGGTTCTCCAATGATGCTGCTGTGCCAACGTTTAGGAAGACTGAACTGCTATGTCGAATGTTGCGGACAGATAGAATAAGGCCAGACAGGTGTCCCTGTGCATTCAGCATCACGTTCAGAAGCAGCTTTTGCTGATTGATGATGGGAGCAGGAGAGAATTGGAGAAGTCGAGAACAGTAGTCTGCTGTGATAGGGTGCAGAAAAAAAGGGGTGACTGAGGGACAAGATGACTGTGGGGACTGTGGGGATTTGTTGGCAAGATTTGTAGAATGAAAAATCCAGAGCAGGTTGAAGCCAACTGCGTGTGAGCATTAGAAGGGGAGATTGCTAATCGAACTTAGAAGGGACCACGCTGAGCTAGTGAATAGGGCTTGGAGCCAAGGCCCTTGTAGAGGGACTTTTCTTGAAAGAAAAAGAAACTTTTGCTTTGTTATGTTAAAGGGGAAAAGATCTCATTGTTTGTGGGTTTGGTGGCAGGTGGATCAAGTGTGACTATAGTTGTTTATATTTCAATGCAAGAATGAGGCTACTTGGGAGGGAAAAGTTGATGTAGAGCATTTGAAATGAGAGAAGTTATGAAATTGTTATCTTGGTAAGCAAGGAATGAATACAAAAACTACAGGGTTCCTGCACCATATCGAGAGCCCATCTGAGATTTGAGATGGTAAATGTAAAGAGAAATCAGTGTGCTGTACCGGGTCATTCTTCTCTAAGTACCAGCCTCCGGAGATGGGTTTGAATTTATTCAAGGCTGGGGACTCGGAGCCCCCTGCACATCCTGGGGGCTTAGGCTTTATTCCTCCACTTGCCCACTGCAGACCCTTAGAAAGAGTTTCTTAATTTGTCCCTATCTTAATTTCTCCATCTGTAAAATGGAGATCATAATAGTATCCACTTTACTGGGCTGTTGGGAGGATTAAATTATTTAAAGCTGCAAAATGCTTAGAACACTCTCTGGTATGGTAAGTACTCAATTATCCTTAGCTATAGCTCCCATTACATAAAGCACACGAAGTGCTCATGCTTTACAAGCTACGATGTTTTCTATCCATGTAAAGCGAGGCAAGTAGAGTTTTGAAATTTTTAAACCGTAATATATAGGCAACTTTCTTGGATAAAGAAATATACATGATTTTAGGAATAATCATTTGTAAGCCAACGATTCATAGCTGTAAAATTTCCTAGTGTCTGAAACCCAACTTTTCACAGATTTTCTAAAATCAATTATAATTCTCACAGATTAAAGCTAAGCGATAAATTCTGTCTGAAAATTGGAATTCGTTTGTGAACAGTTTTCCTTCAATTTTAGAGTCTAGAAGATTTTGGTTGCAAAATTTCATTCATTTGTGTTTTCTGCAACAACTTTTCTTGAACCAATAATATCACCTAAGTGTGTAATTCTTTGAAATTGAACAAGTTAAAACAATAAATTGATATAACTGACTATTTGTATAACCTTTCAAAACTGCTTCCTCACTAAATACACATAAACACTTGGTGCTTTTCCTGCGGAAAGCCCCATAAGAAGTACCATTGGTATGCCAGATGGAAAAGGCAGAGCTGCTGGCTCTCCGGAGATTTATCAGTTATTATATTTAATCCTCAACACTAAAAAAAGGGCAAGTATGCTTTGCTCACTTCATGAACAAGGAGACAAAAGATTTTAAAGTAAAAAAGCACAGTTTGAAGAACAGCTGTGACTCTTAAATGATCGTGACACATTTTAATTTTCTCAGAGGTAATGTAAAATGTCAACTGTAAGGATTACCTGGGAGAAGGAATTTAGAAAAACAAACCAAAAAACCCCCCATTATTACCACCGTCATATTACTACTCCTAATACTGTTACTTCTATACTAATTCAGAGTGATTTCTGCTTATGTACCTTGCAAGACTTCCACTCAAGTGCAAGTACACCCAATATATTTGGAGAAATTCAAAGTTATGTGTATTGACCATAAAAAATAAAATACTTCCAAATGATCTGAGAAAACCAAGTCATATGGAAACCATATAATGTTGCATGACACCTTACACATGAAAACATACATATACATATATAAAAAAGTATGCCCACTCTTATACTAAGAAATTTTTTAGCTTTTGTTCTTTCTTCTTCTCCCTCTTAAAATTATTGTTCTTTCTTTTTCTTTCGAATTGTAATTTTAATTTTTTATTTTAATTGTTGTTCTTGTATGATTTTCTGTCTTTTACTCCCATCCCAGCCCACCACCCCAGTCTTTTTCTTTCTAGAATAAGAAGATTCGGAGACCAACTCTCCCTACAGTACCCTCTCATGATAAAATGTTGCCTGAAAATCTATAAACCAAACAGGCATAAAGACCTGAGTTCTTGGATGATTTAGTTTTCTGCATTTTATTTTTTAAGCTTTATTGGGGTACAAGTGACATACAAAAAAACTGCACACATTTAATGTATATGGTTCGATGAGTTTGGACACAACCATCTATCCTAACTACAATTAAGTGAAACATATTCATCACCTACAAAAGTTTCCTTGTGTCCTCCTTTTGGGGCAAAAACACTTAACATGAGATCTACTATCTTAAAAATTTCAGGTCACAATATCATATTGTTAACTATCGTCTCTGTGCTTGTTGAGTAAGATCTAGCAGGTTTCGAGATCTTACTCATCTTATGTAACCGTAACCTTACACCCATTGAATAACTCCCTGCTTCTCACTTCCCCCACCCCTGGCAACCACCTCCCTATTTTCTGCTTCTATAAGATTGACTATTTTCCCAGTGGCGCAATGGATAACACATCTGACTACGGATGGGAAGATTGACTATTTTAAATAGTTTATACAATTGGAATCATGTACTATTTATCCTTCCGTAATTGACTTATTTCACTTAGCACAATGACCTCCATGTTTGTTCATCTTGTTGCAGATAGTAAAATTGTCTTTATGTTTGAGGCTGAATAAATGTTACATTGCATGCATATACCACATTTTTAATTCATTTATCTCTTGATGGACATTTGGGCTGTTTTAATATTGTGATTATTATGAATAATGGTACAATGAACACAGGCGGGAAGGTATCTCTTTAAGATCCCAATTTCAATTCTTTTGGATATGTCCTCAGAAGCGGAATTGCTAGATCATGTGCTAATTCTATTTTCAATTTTTTGAGGAACCTCCATACTGTTTTCCATCATGGCTGCATCACTTTACACTCCCACCAACAGTGTGCAAAGGTTTCCATGTCTCCACACCCTTGTCAACACTTGTTCTCCTTTGTTAGCCTCCCTGTCAGGTGTCCAACTTTTTGGCATCTCTGGGCCACGCTGGAAGGAGGGGAATTGTCTTGGGCCACACATTAAATACACAAACACTAATAAAAACTGATGAGCAAAAACAAAAATTTAGGTAAATTTACAATTTTGTGTTGGGCTGCATCCACAGCCATCCTGGGCCGCATGCAGCCCACAGGTCGCGGGCCAGACACTCCTGCCTGAGCGAAAGGCAACTTTCAGAATAGAAGCTACTACACGGGCAATGTGGTTGTCTTCTGGGTTTGTTTGGTTACAATGGGAGAAAAAGGGCTTAGTTTAAAACGAAAGCATTTAAGCTAGAAAAAGTGAAACTAACTTAAATGAAAACTGGAAAGTTTAGCAGAGTTATTCACTTAAAATCAAAGGTAATGTTGACATTCCTTGCTTAGTTAGACCAGAAATACAAATTTTATTGCAAATGGACTTGTTTGGTGGGGGAAAAAAAATCACATTCTAGGACTCTATTGAAGAAAAAATAAAAGAGGAGTTAGAGTAAAATACTAGTTATTCATGGCTTATATTGTGTATCATACATAGAGAAATGATACTATTCTGTGATTATTTTGTTTTTTTACCTTATTAGCAAACATAGCAATAGTTTAAAAGATCTTTGAATTTTTTGCAGCATTAAAAAAAGCACACATTTTAAGATTTCTAATTGAGTTGTCCAAGAGTCTCTAATTTCAAAATGTTAGGCCTACTTTCATAACATTTTATCCACAAGATTTGTTGCTATTATTTTTGCAAGGTGATATTTCATAAAACAAATGATTAATTGAAATACGTGGCCTTGCTTTGAGATATGCCATTCAGCATCGTCTCCTGTAGCAATGGCAAACTACAAGCTGACTGATGCGTTTCAAAGACATTAATGACCTACGGAAACCCACCAGGACTTGATGGAAGAATTCTTTTCCAGCAAAGATGTTTGGTAACGTAAACAACAGGATTCAAAGGAATTTGACTAAACCTTAATTATGCATGGCATGAAAAGATTCAACCATAGTCACTAATACATGAGTCATAAGTAGCTGTAGTTTCAAACTCAGTTGGTAAGGTTTGGAGAAGATAATCTTTTCCCGATTTTCCTGTTGAGATTTGGGTAGGCCACAGGAACCATTTAGAAAGTTAGTACTTCCAAACTAACAAAGGGGGAAGATGTTTAGCAAACAGGGAAACTGCCAATCAGTACTCACTGTTGTGGTCGGGAGTGGCTCTTTGGTTTTGATGCTGACACCTGCTTGAAAGATAATGGTGACATTTTTAAATTAAGGGCACAATCATAAATGCTTTATTAATATTTATTGAATGATTCCAAGATGTAGTCACATCCTTTAATAACTTTTTATAATGCAAGTTATAAAATCCATTGGCAACATATTCTTAATAAACGATGCCATAATAAGCTCCTAGAATGTTGCTATAACACAGCTGTTGTTAATTAAAACAATGTATGCACCTGCTTCATCCATTAATTTAGATTATTAGTACATAAAGCATGTTAAAAGGACCAATGTAATTTTTTAAACAATCATTATTTGGACGAACCTTCAGCCACAGTGACTTTCCTTGACTCTCGCAGCACCCGTGGGCTTTCTGTGTGAAAACAAAAGGGAACACTTAGGTCACCAAATGTTTGAAGGTATTCCCGAATTAATAATCTGTGCGTGCTAGTTTCTTTCCTGCCCCGTGGGTGCTAGACCTGAAAACAACACCAGGGGACATAAGAATAATTTTATGCACATGATTTTGGTCTCAATTTGCTTTCTTAAGATCCGAGAAGTGCTCAAAACCGCACACCCCAATATTTCCCTGACCTCAGAGAGTAGGCTGCCAGTTGAAGCTACATCTTCTCCCTTGACCAATTAAAGTGCTGTCCTTTGTCCATACAATGCCATGTATTTTTGGAACGTACCACGTAAGTAATGAAGTTTGTAGAAGGAAAAAGCTTTGTATTGCATAAATTTCAGCTTTGATCTTACAGAACTCTTTTCTCCATTCCCCATTCATTTCCGTTACCATACATTTCCAGCTAATGTTTTCAACAGCATTAACATGACAAAACATGAAGAATATAGCATGAAAAATAGAACATTTCCTAATAAAGTAATTTAAAATTATTGTTGATTCCTATGTGCCGTAGTCTGCCTGGGCCGCCATAACAAAATACCATAGACTGGGTGACTGCAACCACAGAAATTTCTTCTCCCATACTTCTAGTATCTATAAAGCACAAGATCAAGTAGCTGGCAAATTTGGTTTCTGGTGGGAGCTCTCCTTCTGGTTTTCAGATGGCCTCAGTGTCCTCATCACGATGAAGAGAGTGTACTCTCTGGAGTCTCTTCTTATAAGAACACTAATTCTATTGGGTTAGGGTCCTACCTACACTTACGACCTCATTTGACTTATTACCTCCTAAAGGTCCTATCTCCAATTATAGTCCCATTGGGGTTGAGTCTTTAATATGTGAATGTGGGGGTGGGGCACAATTCAATTTGTAGCAGTATGATTACATATAGAAGCAAATAAGACACATATATATTTTCTAGCTCCTAACATTTTAACGTGGTTATCTTGACTTCAAAGGGATTTTTAAAGCTTTTATTTATTTATTTTAAGAGAGTGGGGAAGGGAGGGAGAGAAACATAGATGTGTGAGAGAAAAATAGATCAGCTGCACGCCTCCCACCAGGGACCTGGCCCGCAACCTAGGCATGTGCCCTGACTGGGAACCGAACCCAGCGATGATTTGGTTTGCGAGAGGACACCCAACCCATTAAGCCACACCAGTCAGGGTTACTTCAAAGGGACTTTTTAAAGTTTGTAATGTGAAAAGCACATCTTAATTAATGAAAACAATATTTCCCTTAATTCTATAAGCATAAATCCCGAATTCATCAAAATTTTATCCTGTTCATACTTGAGCTCATACCTCATCCCAGACAGATTTAGATGCTGGGAATATAATGGTGGAAAAAACAGAAGGGTTCCTGCTTTCATGGGGCTTACATCCCAGAGTGAAGCCAGTAAACTAATATATGTACATAAGAAAACATCTGATGGCGAAAACTGCTATAAAGAAAAGGTGATACCGTAGCAGAGACAAGGCAATGGGATCCTGCACCTTGTGCAGTTCAGGGCACCTTAGCAGTCCCAATGCAGTGAAGGAGAAGAAAACCTTGTGAAAAGCATCCCAAGCGCTAATAGCAACAGATGAAAATGTTTGTAGGTTGCTTTCATTAACTATTAAATTAAAATGATTATTCACACAGAAGAAAAGCTACATCAAACATCAACACACTCTTCTGTGTAAAATTGGAAATTCAGAAATTCCTTGTGGTTTTCTGTCACAGTGATCCTAAACATAAAAATTACTTGAAAAAAAGTGTTGGTTAAGCTGTTCTTTCCTGCCCACCACTGCTGTCTTGTAGGCAGACCAAGGAGAGAACCAGGGCTTCCCTTCATGTACCTGGATTGCCTTGTTTTTGATCAGTGTACTCACGTAACTGTCTACAACTATGAAAATCTGGAGACTGTTTGGAAAAGAGTTTAATGCGCAGATTCATTCAAACAAGAGATTACCTTTATTTTACAATTTGCCTTTCTCTGCAAACGAGCATGAAATTGAGTTCTTGACTCAGTCTTACATCTTCCTCCTGTTGGAAGTGATCCTTAGTGTTTGGCCATTTTCATTTAAAATGTCTAGCAGGTGAATTAAATTCCAGGATGGGTTTTTGACAGCAAGTAAGAAAGAGAAAACTTTAATAATCAAATCTGGACTTGATTTGTGTGGTTGAAATAATTGAATCCCACTCCCCTTGGTAAGTGCCTGAGAGCAGAAACCTCGGGAAGCCTGCCCAGATGCCCTGGGCTGAAGACAGCCAGGTGATTATGAGTTACAGATGTTTTACATTTGCTAATAAAAGGGTGAAAATCACCCTAGTTGGTATTATTCTCATTGGAGGCATTTAAAAGCACCAGTAAAGGATTAAAATTAATTAAGCCATGAGTAAATAAAAAAGGTAAGGACTGGAAACATGCCCTATGTTGATGTGGATACAGTTACACATTATAGTGCAAAGAGAGCTAGAAAATGCAGTACGTTCACAGAAAATTCACATCAGGAAATATATGCAAATGAAAATCCAGGTCAATATTGAAGCAAAGGAACCCAGATGACCAACTTATTTGCCTCTCGAAGAAAATAAAAATAGGGATGACTCACCGTTTTCTATTTGTATTCTCTTATGGCTTTTAGCTCAAGCTCTGTGAGTCTTCAGAAACTTGGGTTTTATAAAGCAGGCAAAACAAAGGTGAGGACACAACTCTCCTTCAAGCAGCACTTACTCTGGAAAGACAAAAAAGTTTCTGCGAAGCCCTGCACACTTGCTGTTACTATACTTCCCAAACCGAAGCTTTAGAATCGTGTTAAGAAATCGTGATTTCAAAACAGGAGGGCTGAGATTGCTTTTTCTATCATCTTTATTTGGGCAAACGAAAGTATGCTTCACGCTACCATCCTCCCCAGCAAGTATTTCTGATAAAATTACCTCCTCTTTCATTTGCTGCATTACAGGAGGCTGGTATGGGGAGCCTATTTGAAATAGTGAACTGGAGTATTGACACCCAAGGTTGACATTAACTCAGTGCCATAAACCGGGGTGAAATCTATTTAAACTCTTCTGAAGTATTATTTCGAGGTGGGTAGAATCACTGTTATTTTTAACTTACTTTTAGTCATTTCTCATCTTAAAACTGCTGCATGTCCTAAACAGCCTTCCTTTCCCTGCTTTACCGATAAACTCACAAAAGCTTCTCATTCCTACCAAACGAAGTTGCAACTTACGAGTGCTTCTTGGCGCTCTGGCTTCCCCAAATTTTCCAGATTCATCTGTCCCTTGAATCTCAACTGCCTCCTCCTTTTCCTCATCTCCCTGCATGGTGATACTTGTATTTTCTAACCGTGTGTTTTCATACCAATAAACCTCTACAAATGCTGCATTCCCTGCCTGACACGTTCTTTCTTTTCCCTTCCATGTCATCCAAAGTGCATCTCTGACTGTTTAAACACTCTGGGTCTTCCAGACCCAGATCAAGTATCTCCTGTTCTTTGATGCATGGTTGATTCTCCTAACAAAAAGTGGCCATCTCTATCACGTACCCTAATTACCAGAGCACAGTGTGATTTACCCTTGAGTTATTTGTGCACATGTCTTCCTCCCTTAAGGACCACATAGTTCTCTTTGTAACCGACTCAGGGTCCAGGACCATACCTAGCGTGCAGTAGGTAGCTGACATTCATTGATTTACCTTGGCTTTGAGAACACTAATGATTTCTTTTGGCATTTATCTTGATCTAGGAAGCAGTGGTGACCACACAGCTGGGACACAACAGCACTGTTGAAAGAAAGGAAATCTACACAGCAGCCAATCAATTCTTCTTTAATTAATCACAGCTTAGAACAAGCTTGTTCTTGTCCCGCTGGAGAATCAGACAGAGCAGGTTGAGTTTGGAGCTCTTGAAAATAAGTCTTGAAGACACTCAGAGCATGACCGTACTGAAAAGGCTCCCTCTGTAGAGTAGGCAGGACTGCTTGGCTCAGTCAGCAGTCAACCACCCCAGCTACTTGTGAATTAATGGAGCCAAGTTTCTTCCCTGATGGGAACAACATTTGGTTGCATTTCTGAAAGGAGGATTGAGTTTGATTGAGTCAGACCGTCTGTTTGCCATGTCACAAACAAGTAGTTGGATGACTAATTGAGTGACTGGCCTCTCATTGGAAAGCTCTGGCCCCTTCGTCTAAGCTACTTCATTAGTCAAGTGCCTATATTGAGAAGAAAATCTTTCTCCGAGTTGATAGAGCTGTAGATATGGTATGATGCGGACTAGTTTAGTAAAAGAACACTGGTCGGAAGTTGGGAGCGTGGATTACAGTACTAGACTAACCCAAGATTTAACCTGGGACCTCTGATAGCAGGTTTTAATGAGCTTTGTCTTCAGACACACTAGTGGATTCTAACTCAACGGCTTACTAACGCTCGTAACTCCTGCAGGTGATCTCCTTCTGTGAGCCTGTTGCCTGCATTCCTGAGACAGGGGTAAGGAAAATTCTTTGGGAAATCAATTAAGCTTTTATTGAGAGGCTGTCAGGAAAAAGTCTGCCATAGCGACCAAGACAAAAACAATAAATGTTTTTAAATTTTATTTATTTGCTTTTAGAGAGAAGGGAGGGAGAAAGGGAGGGAGAAAGAGAGGGAGAAACATCAATGTGCAAGGGATACGGTGATCAGTTGCCTCTCACCTGCCCCCAGCTGGGGACCTGGCCCGCAACCCAGGCATATGCCCTGACCGGGAATTGAATCTGTGACCTTTTCGTGTGCAGGCCAGTGCTCAATCCACGGAGCCACACCAGCCAGGGCAAACAATAAATTTTGGCCTACCTAAGTGTTCCATGAATGTTTATTTTTACACCACACACCCAATATTTCTGTTTCTTTATCTGCTCCTGTGGGACTAATATGCTACCTTTCCTAGGGTGGGCTGGACTGAGCAAGCGGGACCCACACTAAGCAGCTACATCTTCTTTAAAGGGCTTCCTTAAGTATAATCGGATGAAAAACTCACAGGCACCGGAGAAACAGGACCAAGCACTGACCTTGGTCATTTAAGCGGAGGAACAAATTGCTGAAGCATAAAATACCCCAGAAGTGGGTCTCAGCAGGGCTGATGTGATGGGAGGAAGCTTAGGAACAGCTCACATAATCGTGAAGGATTTATATGACCATTTTCCTCAGTTACCCGTATCCTAAAGGATACACATTGGTTAAGACCACATCAAACTCAGTGAACTAAGATATTTCACATAATGCAGTGAGTGATGAACAGAACTTTCCTCTCGCCGAGGAAATCTTCTGAAAGGGTCATTGATCACCTCATCCACAAAATGGGAATAACTGCTTAACAGATGTTTGCCTCCAATGGCTGTTACCGTGATCCCTGTGCATTTTGCAAAGACATTCAAAAGTGGTTACAAGTAAAATCTCCAGATTTATATTTTAAAGGTTTCAATTCAGTGTGAGGCTTCCCAGTGATTTCTAAATTCCCACATGTGGCTGACACTTGATAAATACACCCCATTCCAGATAAAACAAATTTCTGTGAAAACAAATTTCCGTACTAAATTCATTACTGAAAGTACATCTGCAAATCTACTTTGCCAATTAATATTTACATTAAACTTCCTTGATTGGAAATCAATTAACTTTAAATAAGAAGGTAGCTTTGATTCACAAATTCATGTTTCAAGGCAGATTGCTGTTAAAGTTATTGATGAATTTCATTTCTTGGAAAGACATAAGATACAACAAGAAGCCCGTGTAAGCCTGTAGTTCAGCAAAGATATTAAGTATTCATTCAATTTTCTACATTCTTTTCTTTCCCCCACAAAATGTGCAAGTTATTTAACATGCACTGGCTGTTCTCAGTAATTATAGACTGTGGAAGAATGTCACCCTTATCCAGTGTATCAAGTCTCTTTAATCACTATCTTGAGCTAGTTTCTGTATTTAAGTACTTGGGGGAAAATCTTTGGAGGGGAATTTAAACTAACAACCACTGGTTCCATCATCAACTGGGGGCTTAATCACCAATAGCATAGCCATTTAAATTAGCCTCCTGTGGATGATTAGACAATGTAGCTGGTGAACCAGGGTGAGGCACCTGAATAAAATGGGCAGTGAAAGAGCCTTGGGAAGGCTCACTCCCAATTAATAAATAAACCAACAAACCGATGACAACCTCATCTGTACCGTGGATGACTGGTTTCTCCTTATTGTCAGTGGTTCGTTCCCCTTTGAAACAGCCAGTTTTATTTCTCATTGTGGACAGTGATTCTACAAGGACAGACAGTAGATTAGTCTATCCATCTCTCCATGTCCCCTCATTCCTTGTAGGAAAAACAAAAATTCGTTGGAAGAAGCCAGTGTGCTTTTGCACTGTTTTTCAAGTTAAAGTCTGTCACCCATTGACAACTTGTGAAAGCCACTTAAAGGTGCTCTGGTCTGAATGTGCCCGCCCAAAATTCGTATGTTGAAATCCTGACCATCACATAGGACAGTACTGGGAGGGTGGAGCCCTCATGAATGGGAAGATCGCCTTGTATAAGAGGCTCCAGAGACGTCCCCAGTCCTTTCCATGTGAACACACGAGAAGGAACTGGCCGTGAGCAGGAAGAGGGCTCTCACCTGATCATACTGATGCCTTGATCTTGAACTTTCCAACTTCCAGAACTGTGACTAATGAATTTCTGTTGTCTGTAAGCTTCCTGGTCTGTGATATTTTATTATAGCAGCCCAAATGGACTAAGACAATGGATTGTGATAATCACATAATATGTATTTGTTCTTGTGAGTTCCATTAAAAACACCTGAAAGCCGCTGAATTATTCATATGTTGGATTAAATATTAGCATTAAGATGGTACTTTTTTGGCCAGGTAAATTTCCATCATGCCAGATTATTAAGAAGTAATTCAAACTCAATAGGTCACCTGCTGGTGTGTGTGTACATGCACACACATAACAGGCATACTTATATAGCTCTTGAAATGATCAGTTGCCTTCTGAGGCAGTCTGATTCTTGTCATACAGCAAGCCCTTCTTACTGATACCTAGCATTTAGCCTGTTTCTAACTATAAAATGGATGTTGTAATTTCCTATTTGCCAAAAAACAAACAAAAACAAAAAAAATGGTAAGTAGAAGGAAGATCCAGGTTTTGTGTGACTAAAACATTTATACTTGTCATGTCCTCTTTAAGGAAAGATATCAATCTACTAATACAAAATTAGGGTTGAAAGAAAATATTTCTAGAAAACAGGAGAAGAAGCTCTGACAAATTCCTAGAGACTGGAGTTGTAGCTCTCTTTCCTTTGAGATCTCCTTGGGCAATTACCAGAGATGCTTGGGTAGAAAGGCTTCCTATTTCCTGGCTCACTCTCCAATTCCCAGCATTCACAGGGGCCCTAAAGCTCCCAGCTCATGTAGAAGTAGATCATGTTAAATATTTGCCTGCCAGACAAAAATAATGAACATAAGGCAGCGCCGCAGTTACTCAAAGACCAGGAGCTCACAGCTGGGGCTACGCTATAGCAGCGCCTGGAGAGTAAGGCTTTGGATGTTAACACACAGGAGTGGAGATCGCCTCTCCACCTTGTAACCTGAGACTTTGAGCGAGTTACAAAGTAACTTAATGCCTCCAGGCCTCAGCTACCTCGTTTGCAAAACAAAGATATTGCTATTATCTGCCTTAATGGGCTATGAATGGCACTA